>JAOUZG010009736.1:6372501-6421014 GCA_026289955.1 Argiope argentata
AAATGGGACAGATTTCAACCAACTTTGCACATTTATTTTTTAATTTAAGCGAAAGAATACTGTCACACTTTCAAAAGGGCAAAAATTAACAGGCATAAACAAAACAATTATTGTTTCTCTGAAGTGACTTCGAAGCGAATAATCTTGTGAAAAATATATTTAATGTCCTCTAATAATTCAAAATTTTATCATTTTAATGATATTTCTTTCATTTTTACAGTATTTCTTTTAATTGTTATTAATTTAAAAAAATAGAAATACATTAAAATAAATATAATTTTTGAACTACTCTACCATTATTTTTTATTTCTGTTTTATTTTACTGTATACTTTTTGCTACAATAAAAAGCTTCACTTTGCTTCAAAGTAGTTATTTATAATGTCTTAATGTTCACAAAAGACAATGGCTTATAAGAGGACAAGAAAAGTAAAATCTTTGTGAGTAATCAAACATGCATATTAACAGTAACTGTTTGTATATTTGTGAAATTAACTAGTTTTTCGTCTTTTTATCCACATAAAATTTGAAGATTATCTAAAAATATATATTTTTATATTATATTAAAATATCAAATATTTATCTTTCCTGTGACATTAGTTCCATTTTCTGCAAATATTTTCATCTATATTTAGTTTTTCTTTTAATTTAGAGCTGACTGTTGAGAAAAAAAAGAAATTTATAGGTAATCCTTTGCTAAACATTGTTGAAACTACGAATAATTTCATCGCTTTTTTTATTCTCTTTTATGTTAATACACAGCTGCTGCCAATGGCTTTCGTTTGCTTTAAAATATCGATTTAACTATAAGCATGAGAAACAGCAAATTCAAAAGAAAGCTTTGAAAGTAAATCTGTCTAGAACAAATGAAAACATTTTTTGTTGTTAACCAACAAAAACAGATAGAAAGAACTGTTGCCAGAAGACCATGATCGAAATTGCAAGAAAACCTTTGTAACAGAAATTATTAACAATTTTTGTCAGAAAAGCTATTAAACTATTTCATTTGTTTTTACATTTTTTATTAAATTATTGTTAAAACTACGAATAAGAACAAATGATATATTATTTTGTTGTTAACCAACTATGAATAAGAACAAATGAAATATTATTTTGTTGTTAACCAACTATGAATAAGAACAAATGAAATATTATTTTGTTGTTAACCAACGATGAATAAGAAGAAATGAAATATTATTTTGTTGTTAACCAACTATGAATAAGAACAAATAAAATATTATTTTGTTGTTAACCAACAAGAATAGATAGAAAGAACTGTTTCCAGAGGACCATGAGAAATATAATTTTATTGCTAACCAACAAGAATAGATAGAAAGAACTGTTGCCAGAGGGCTATGAGCAAAATTGTAAGAAAACTTCAAAAACAGAAATTATTAACAATTTTTGTCAGAAGAGCTATTAAACTATTTCATTTATTTTCACATTTTTTATTAATTAAAAATTAAATATTTTATTAATCGCCTTTCAAAATGTTCTTTAATCCTAATATTTCAGCAATTGTGATTTTTTTTTTGTTTATTTTGAATAACTAACCTATAAGCGCTGGATATATCATCTAGTAGATAAATTAAGAAAAATAAATATTGATAAGGTTAATAAAATGAATAAGATGTTAGCCTAAAATAAATCGTTAGAATCTTAAAATTATGCAGAAATGTAGACTGTCTTATTGAAAAGGGAATTTCATAAAATCCACAGTCTAGGACTGAAAATTTTTTAAATCCTCTATTGAGACATTGTTCGTTGACAGTTAAGTGGGATGCACATTAAGTTTGTCATCTGACTGAAAGCATCGTGAATGAGCTATAAGATCATTTCAAGAATTTGATTCATAAATAGAAATTTTTTTAAAAAAAGCTTTAAAAATATTTCAGAAGTTGTTAAGGTTCTTATTTGGATAAAAATGAGAATAAAATTGCAAAACATAATGCATTCTTTAATGGGAAGGAAAATGAAATTAACACTTCAAAGACGTATTTGAGACGAAAAGAATAATATATTTTTGTTAAAATTCAGCAAATTTATAGGCTGGGATTTGAAAGAAAACGTAATGTAAGATTTTTTTCTCAATAGTTATAAATTTTAATTAAGCATTCATTGGCAGCACATGAAATTCCAACACCAAAAAGGATTTGTGCTGGATAAACAAAATTTGAACTCTTGTTTGCACATCTGAAACATGACGTCTATTCAAATTTCGCGATAGATAAACATGAAAGTTGCAAGTAGAACCACTATGAACATGCGAATCACGATTGCTTCAAATATACAGGATGGGAATTACTTATCTTCTGGCTTGATTAGCTTCGTCAGTTTCATTTATTTTTCGGATTAGGAATTTGGGTTAGATTTGAGACAAGTATGATTTTCAAACGAAAGGAAAAGGTTGGAAGCTATTTACTCAATTTGATTAAGGTGATATAATTAGGTTTCCAGAAGATGGATTTTCTTTCATGATATTATAGAAAGAACTGGTAAAGATGTATCAGTTGTTCATGATTGTTGGTGGTAATGGCCAAAGGAAGATATTACACTCTATAAGAAAAAAAATTGCCGCATCAAGAAGGAAATGTCCAATTGAGACAGAAATTGGTGGATAGGAAGGCAATGTACAGAATAATAAATGATTAAAATCACAGAACAGTTGAATTATTTATTTCAGAGTTATAGTAACATGTTCAATAAGGTGTTGGCTCTCTACTAGCTGGATAAAAGCTGTCACACGGCGTAGCATAGACTGATAAAGCTTCCGGATTATCTCGTGTGTTACTTCCTGCCAAATTCGCCCCAATTTTCGAACGAGTTCATTAACATTCCGTGGCAGATGCAATAGCTTTTCCATCATATCCCAGACATGTTCGATGAGAGAGAGACCTAGCGATCTGGCAGGCCAAGGAAGTGCTTGACAGCCTTGAAGACAGTTCATAGCAACACTTGCCGTATGTGGTGTGACATTGTCCTGATGAGAAACCAGCCGATGGTACTGCAAAAGGAACGTTAGCAAAACAGGTTTTAGGATGTCGTCGACGTACAGCTGTGCAGTAACTGTACCTCTAATGATGACCAAAGGGGTCCGGCTCTCAAAAGGAAATGGCACCTCAGACCATAATGCCTTGTAGAGGCGTCTTCGATGATCGTCAGGACACAGTTGGAAGCGGGATTCGCCGCTAAAGATTATACGTTCCCAGTCGGCTTCACTCCAACCTGATCGAGCCATGCACCATTGTAATCTGGCTCGGCACTGCGCAGGAGTGAGTGGCAGGTGGCGTAACGGTCGGCGCGAGCGTAGATTTCGCTGCCTCAACCGTCTGTGAATGGTCATGGTGGACACTGGGGTTTGGGTTGAACGTCTGGTGATTAATAAGAGAAGAAGAAGGCGCTGTGACAGCTGATCGGACAATCACTCTGTCCTCACGATCTGTTGTGGGCCTAGGTCGACCGCTACCCTCCTGATGCTGAACTCTGCCTCTTTCCACCCATTCTTGCCAGCATCTTCGAATCGCCGCATCGCTTCGACTCAAATGACGAGCGATTCTCCGATTTGTTCAATCGGCCTCTTTCAATCCAATGATACGACCTCTGTCAAACTCTGACAGCTGCTTGTAATGAGTACGAACACTGCGGCAAGCCATTTTTTAAGTTGTTGAAAGGTAATCTGAATCGCAATCAAACCGAAAGTTTTAACAAGCTATGAAGAACTGCCCTTTATATATATCTGCTGGATGCGCAGTTCCGATGCGCTGGAGATCAAACTATTCATTCATTGGACATTAAATTTTAATCATCTGCATATCTGGTCAAAACACTCATGCATACGAAATTTCAAAGCAATCGGATGATTGCTTCTTGGTGCGTCGATTTTTTGTTATAGAGTGTATCTCAAGAAAGCTGGGACGCGAGCTATAATCGAGAAAGAAGACATGCCACATAACTATAGCTCATTTGCAGAAGAAATTAAGCTTTATGTTGGTACTACAATGATACAGAGTTGGAATTCATTGGCCACCTGTCAGTGGCTTCAGTTACATTTCGGAAGTGGTTGAGACTTTTGTTATTTGTGATATAGTGATACAATGAAGGATAACGAATGAATTTTTTGAGTTACTTTTCTTAAATAGATGCGGTGTAGGCTTCATGCTATTAACTCCAAATCACCGCCATCTTTGACTTTAGTAGTTTGAATCTCCATTTACGAGGGTGGTGTGGAGATCAATTGTGTTTTCACATGAGATCCCTTTCTATTCTGATGTCAATGAGAGGCGTAATTTGATTTTAATAAAAGTGAGGTGGAAAGTTGGTACTCAGGCATCTGCGATGTAAATGCGTTGTATCTACATCAAGAATAATGGTTTGGCGAGAAATGTCCTATGTCATGAAAATCACTCTCATTATTATATGATGCACCTGGACAGCAAATTTGTACACGAGACTGGTGACTGAATCGGTTGCGCCATCACTTTTTACCACTATACCAAACAGCATATTCTAAATTTATAACGCTCGTCTCTGATCGCAGATGTCAACCCAGTATGGGCTACAAAGTGTTGACATGTAGTCTCAGCCTGTGAGATCATCAGATCTTTCTTCCATCAAAAATGATTGGGGTATTCTTGGAAGATAAATGTAATATCACCGCTCCATCCCTACAATTTGAAATACGACGTATAAACAACATAAGGCTTCTCACCTGCTTTCATCGAAAATGGTGGTGCTTACAGTAGTTATTAATGTATAATTATTTTATTAATGCGCAATCATTTAATTTTTTCAGACATACTTTAAACAAGATCTTGAAATATTTATGATTGCATAATATTCTGAATAAATGTTTTCACTACATTTCATTTATCTTGACTAATTTCTTCTTAATATTGGAATTTCATTTCCCATGAGTATAAACAATTTCTAAAATGATAAGTTTATCATTAAACTAATATCAATTTTTAAATAAAAAAATCGGTTCACGAATTAAGAATAAACAAAAGAAATTTTAGAGAAATTATTCTATTCATTATCATTTATATTGTTACAGATCACCGGGTACGTTTACAGGGGGTGTATGATGTGAAAACACAATCAGCAGACCTTCGTAGGAAATGGCGACATTTATTAGATACGTAAACGCTAACATAAAGCCTACGAATGCAGAGACGACAAATATGTACAGTCGAATTGAACACAAGACAGCGTAAAGCAGCTCACTACAACAGACAGTAGCCCTCAAGTACTAATCGACTACAACAATTTAAAGAAAGCGACCAAACAGAATTCACCAGGAGTGGGAATCCTCGGAGCTTCACTCTACGGTCTCACCAAACGGCTGACGTTATCACTATCTCTTCGCTTTAGCTGTCGACTCACTACCAGACGACTGGTTACTCCACACACTATACGGAGCAGCTTCCACAGTAGCCAACAGGACTCGGCATACAGTAGTTCAGCACTCGCTTGAACTACACACAACGCTGGAACTTTGCCTTGGCTTCACTGTCCTCTCGAAGACTCGTTAATTGTCTTCTACTCCAACTCCGCTTCTGATTCAATTTAGTTCACAGTTCAACTCAGTTAACTGTATAATTCATTTCACACCCTGCAGTTTGAAACTACCGGCCTTTTATAACTCCCAGTGGCGGGCCCAGAACATTCTAGACCAATCAGGGTGCATCTCGGTTTCTATTGGAAGGACCGTAAAAATTCTTCACGTTTCCAGCACCATCCATTTTGTCGCCAAAGACGTCAAATTCGTCGCCAAGTCTTGAAGCGTTTAGGTCAAAGATGTAGCGCCCGCTCAGCATGCAACAGGCTCATTATAAAATAGTCTTTCTTATGATGACACTGTTCGAACTGGGAAGCAAAATTACAGATTTGTAATAATATGCTTAATAGTGAAATCTGGGTTTAAAGTACATTTACCTTAGCTCTTTCAAACTAGCAAGTTATCCATCTGAAATTTCAATTTTATCACACATGTAGAGAATAATAATATGTATCGACATTTTTTATCAATAAATAATAAAATTTTACAAAAAGAAACCCTTAAAAAATTCGGAAAACGAGAAGTATATAAATAATGCTAAAATAAATGTGTTCTCTTAAATATAAACATGATGCAAGTTACGAGATGAATATAGAAGCAAACTATAGAGAAAAAAATTGGGAAATGGAAAATTTTACTACTTATTTATTTCTTCAATTTGATACGTTTTTAATAACTAAATTTGAAAAAAAAATGTAAGAATAATGTATGATCTTTGCAACACAGGCTTTTCATTTTTTTTCTAATCCATCACAGAGCAATTGAGGAATTCGAAACATTAAGAAAGACTATACTGGATGCTAAATCCGTTTTAGAGTTTCTCAAAGCCATAAAATAATTTATTGTTTCTATTTATTAACTTTTAGCATTTCCTATCGTGAACTTTGAAATACCTATCATTAAGAATAAAACACATTGACTCCACAGTAATTCATCTTTTTACAATTTTCCTTGTAGGAAAACAGATAACTGTAATGTCCCATATCCGTAAATGTTTTAGTGGTACGAAATGCTACAGTTCAAAGACGATTAGACATCATTTAGCTGAATCGTACTCACGATTATCAAATATGCAGGGGCAAGAAAGTCATTCCAACGTCGTTATAACTCTCTCCGAAATAAATAATTTATTCTTTTAAAAGTTCGAAACGTGCTCCTGACCTTGCGGCACGGAACATTCTTGTCATTTCGGTCCATTTTAATGTCACGAATTTCTTCAGATCTTTTCCTCTGCGTGAGGGATGCTTTACACCACATGACAGGTATGCGCAGAAGGAAAAGTCACCGCGTTTTATCGTAAAACTTTCGTTTTTTTTATTACAGGCACTTTATAGTAATGCAAATAGGAGTAATTGTGATTCCTTTCCGAAGGTATGACATGTATTTAGCGAGAAATGTGGCAGATGACATTACTGTGGAAGGGAAGTTCGGTTTTGATGAAGGGCGCCTAGAGAGAAAGAGATTTTTGATGAAAGAAATTCAAAGACACGAGCTCGCTGTCTCATTTTTTACTTTCACAAGTAAGCTTTGATAACGTGCGAACGCTTTCCTCCTTTCGATTCATGTCATTTGAAATTTTTCAATGACACTGCATAACTGCGTGAAAAATGGGCCGTTACCATCTTTATTACAGGTAGGTAGCCAGACAGTTTTTGACAGCTGAAGGAGATCTGACTGGGAATCCAAATACTTTATTAAATTTGAAAAAATGATATGATTGATTTCTTTTTTTCAAAAATCAAAATGATGAAATAAAAGGGCTTTACAAATTTTAAAAAATGGGGAATTTTAAATAAATTAATTTTAAAAATTTACCACTCCACCTTAAGTTTTTCTCCTGGTCGGTTAACTTTAAGATCATAGATACAAAAATACTAGCAGCTCTCATACATTTTAATTAACATCTATTATTAAACATGCGAAGTGTCTATATAAAAGAAAATGGTTTTGGATTTTTACCAATTTATTATTACTTTATTGTTGTCATTTTGAAAGTTTTCCATTTTCTTTTTTTGAATTATTCAGTGTATAAAGAACCCAATCATTGAACGCTCCAAATTGCATTTTCGACATTCTTTTTTTTTTTGCTTTATTTCTTGAAATATGTTGCCCAAGTTAATCTAGCACTTCTAGAAACTTATGTTGATGCTGCTCCGTCATAGATAGTCGATTTTGTTTTCAATGATTTTAGAGTGATGATTTCGATATCAATGACAAAAAACGTTCTGGAGGTAGAGCGTCTTCCCTGATAGCCAGGCGTTCCGGGTTCGAGTCGCCGTTCGGACATGGTTGTTCTGTGTTCTATCCGTAAAGTGTGTGAATGTGCCCCCCTGTAAAAAGGGTCTGTACAAGCGATTGTGATGAGTGTGTATCTAAGTTGTACTCTTGGTCTTAGTTGGCGCTATTTCAAAACAAGAGACGCTCCTTTCGGCTTGAAACTCAATGATGTCTCTGCAAAGCTTGTCCACGGCAAGTGCTACTAATAACAACAAAAACATTCTGGAGGACCAAAAAAATTCAAATACAATTAGTTGCAAGACTTATCGAACGAAAATTGAAAAAAGTCGCTGAAAATAATGGGAAATATTCTGCCTAATATATATTGGACCAACTTGTCTCAGTAAATGAATTTTTTAAAGAGAAAAACTGATTAATATACATGCAAGCACCAAATAGCATCAATTTAGATGCAACGGATGCAAAAAAATCAATTATAACTGATAAATACAAAGTATGTACCAAATAAAGAAATTATATAGCTAATAAATTCAATGTAAATGTACTTAAATATCTGAAATTTCTCATCAAAATTCGATTATGTGTTTGTTAAATTTTTGAACTGAATTTTCTATTTATTGTTCCCCTTTACATAATTCTCTATACAGCAAATGCAGGTTGTTCTCTCAGATGAAATTCACTATGCCCTTTTGAATAAATTTTATATCAACCTGAATTTTCTATTTTACCACAATAACATTTTGAGAATTTAAAGCATTTTTTACACTAACAATTTGCAAGCGAATGCATTTTGCTACATTTGTTGATTATATAAGAAGCACACACAGAGAGAGAGAGATTTATGCAAATAAACATCAACGCATGAACACTTAAAAGCCCTTATTTTTTGCTGTAAAAATTTGTTAAACATTCTAACATATCGGTTCTCTCATCGCAGTTTCATTACGCTCTATTACGTCAAAGACCACTTAAGATTATCTTTTAACTATATTATTGGCATCAAACACAGCTGCGCATTGGAGATTTTTATCAGTTTAACCTCAAATTCAAAACAAGAATATATATAAACATTAAATTCAAAATTCTCGGTATCTAGATATCACGTTTATCAACGAGCTGTTATAAATCTTACAGAAAACTTTTTTCTTATATTTGTAGCCTAGACTCTTGCATAGAAGGCTTTTCAGAATATATTCTGTAAAGGACTAAAAAGATGGAACAAATTCAAATGGTTACCATATGAATTATCCCAGACACAATACAATAAAAAACAATATGGCAAAAGTAAATACATCATTGTATTTAAACAGGCAATTACTTCTAACGTGCACCTGAATAATGAAACTATAATTACACTAATTACTTTTATTCAAAAGCAATGTATAAACATTTTTAATCAAAAGAAAAAGTAATGTATAGTTTGAACATGGCCAGTAGATATTAAAAGGACGCAGACTCAAAGATCTTATTTTTTATTTAAGTTAATTTTCATTTTGTAGTTATCTATTCTACTTACTTCTGTTTTGATTCGCGATTTTTTACGTTAACATTTTACATGACAAGAAATGT
The DNA here is from genome assembly GCA_026289955.1 of Argiope argentata. Taxonomy (NCBI): domain Eukaryota; kingdom Metazoa; phylum Arthropoda; class Arachnida; order Araneae; family Araneidae; genus Argiope; species Argiope argentata. Next base: position 6,381,864 of record JAOUZG010009736.1, read on the forward strand.
TTCGCTGTGACTGATATTTCAAGCGAAACACTGAGTAAATTTTTAGAATAAACCACAATATACAGGCCGGCTTTCTGACACAGAGGTAGCGCGTCTTCCTCGTGTTCTGGGAGTCCTGGTTTTGGCATGGTTGTTCTTCTGTGTGCTATCTCTGAGATGTGTGATTGTGCCCCCCCCCCCGTATAAAGGGGCTGTGCAAGCAAATGTGGCGAGTGTGTAGCTAAGTCATACTCTTGGCCCTAGTTGGTTCTACTTTAAAAACAAGAGACAATCCTTTAGGCTTAAATCTAATGCTGTATCAGTGGGGGGCTTGTCCATGGCAAGTGCTATTAGTAACAACAACAATAAACAGGGAAAATATCCAGCATTCCACAACCTTAAAAGGATTAAAATGAAAACTATTATGCTTATTTCAATGTATCATGTCAGAACATCATTTCTTGATTGGCCAATTACTGAAAACGTTTTACTTAATTAAACAATCTAATCTACTTTTAAAAAGAGTTTTATTAATGTTTGAAGAAAGCATCTCGACAAAAGAAGTGTTTGATTAATTCGTACGTTGACAAAATCTAACTATTTAAGCTATTTTTTAAAAAGATATTTATTCAAGTTTGATTAAAGCTTTCATAAAATAAAAAAACCGAAAAAATTATCTTAACAAAAAGTGGCAAATTGGAAATTAAAAAGATCTTTATTTCGGAATTGTAGCCATTTACCAATACTTTTGAGTTTCTAAGGCCTATTTTTGAGAAAGATGAAGTTTAAAATTTCAATTCCTTGCCCATGCATTTTTTGGACGCTAAAAACCTCATCCTACTAACCCTCATTGAAGCACCACGTGCTCGTGCAAGTTAAACTATATTTTTATTCATTTCAATCTTTTCACTGAATGAGTCACTTTAGTATTGCCAACGGTCCAAAAAACTTTGTCTCGCATCTATTGTTTAGAAAAATATCACATTTCCTATTTATTTCATTTCATACAATCACGTGCTCAAAATGACATTTTTTTTCTGTAGTCATTAACTTATTTTTATAAATCAGAGCTTTTGTAAATGCGATGGCATTACTCTATTAAAAGCTAATTTTTTGACATGCTCGTGCAGATAATAAAATGTTTAATTTTCGCCCTTCGAATTTTTATTGACGCTAGAAAACCTCATTCCCAAAATAATATCATGTTCTGACATGATAAAAATTTCTAATCAAAAGCAAGAGTAATGTATAAACACTTTTTTTTGGCTATTGCAGAAATACAAATTAACAAACTGATTAAATTTTAACCATATCCAGATATCTATATAAATTTATTTATAAGATATAATATGAAGCCAAATATTTCCAAAAAGATCGTATTATTCGAAAAAACGTTTATAGCAGAATGCATTTTGAAATAATTTTGCACGCTGGAGCATGAAATAAATAATAAGGAGAAAACCCAAATTATAATTCAAAAATTGAAATATTCGGGAACATTAAATAAATAAGTGACTTCTGGATAGATATAATCTTCATTAGATCCTACGGCATCTCTTTTATAATGAAATAAAACGAGTAAAAAAGCTGCTGTGACTATATTAGTGAATGACTCATCTGAAAAAATTTATGCCTTTTTATGGATGCTATATTCAAGCACGATGAAAATTCAGGTTTTACGTCTAGGGAAAATTCAGGTTAAAAGGTACGTAGCTGTTTGGGTAACATTCTACATCGCGTGACACGCAGGATTTCGTGCAATCTTCTGTCATGGAGTTCTACGTGAATTTCGGATGTCACTGAAATCGTTACGTCATGCTGAAGTATGATTTGTCAATCGTAATAATCATGTCAGCGATACATTCTGCTGGTTGCAATTATTTGTATAATTGTATTATTTCAAGAAAGACACGTGGTTTGAACTAAAAATGCAATCTTTCTTGACCAATTAGTTACTCTGAAATAGAATAAATCTCTTTGCGCTGTATAAAAAAGAATAAGGTTGATTTTAAAATAGCAAAAGGACTGAAATTTAATGCCATGGAGATCTTTTCAGAAGCAATATTTGATGTAACTAAAAATTAGAGATTTCAAAGACAAAAACATATAAGACGAAATATATTTCAAACAAGCTTTAAAAATTTAACCACGATATTTGAAAATCCTGCAGAAATTGTCTCTGCTCGGATTAGGCATCTAAAGTAGTCAGCGCACCAGAAGCATTAGCGACAGCATTAGAATAGAAAGATGAAACGCTAATGGCCAGTATCATTTATGGTCCAATAATCCGTAAAAGGTATCCAAGCTGGCTTTCTGGCACAGAGGTAGCGGGTCTTCCTCGTGTTCTATGAGTCTCGGTTCGGGCGTAGTTGTTCTTCTGTGTTCTATCCGTGAGATGTATAAATGTTCCCTCCTGTAAAAAGGGGCTGTGCAAGCGTGTGGATGAGTGTTTCATGCTCATATGAACTTGAAGTCAGACTTCTGCTCTCGGATTTACATCAAGCCACTAAAACCCCGCTATCTGAAGGGTCTAAAGGTTTTAGAAGATTTGGTTAGACTCTCTCATGTATAATTGATCATTTGACAAAATTTCAGCTACTAACAATTTCGATGAAAGTGTATATATTCAATAATCATATTCTACAACTCTAAACTGTATAATTATAAAATAAGTTCCTTTCAATGTTAAAAAAAAAAGAGCACGAGATAAAAAAATAAATGCATTTATCTAAAAAAAATATTCGGTACAACTCTACATACAGTCCATCGGTAGTAATTTCTTTCAGTTCACATAATCATTTCTCAGATCTTTCGATATCTGGTGACTTTATTAACGAATGACTCATAATGAATGAGTCATTTTCTAAAGACTCATTCATAAAAGTTGCGCGATAATTGGGTTTTCTTGGGAAAAGTCGATATTGAGTCATCTACTTGATAGAGTAAATTTGAGCAACCGGAAAAAGCTTTAGTATTTCTGTTCAGATGTAAATAAGCATTAATTTTTTCTCAAAAAGGCATTAACCTAATAAATATTAAATTAAAATAGAGACCTGCATCAAATTCTGTAAGAAAAAGGTATTGCTTAGTTGAGTTTCAAGAGCATTAATGGGGGCAGGGCCGAATTAAACTATTTAGGGACCACAAGTGATGTCAGTTTTGCCTCCTCCTCCTCTTCTTTCTTTTTTGCAAAACAAATTAAACATTTTTATTGATTTCAATTTAATATTAAAATAAAGAATTTTAAAAAAAAATATTACGAAAAAAATATTAAATGTTTTTAAAATATTACGGAAAGCAGAAATAACAAAAGCTTTCTTCTCTAGTTACCTTTAACAAAGTTATTTTCAGCAACTAGCATAAACAAATAATATAAAAAATAATCAATTCTTACTTAGGTAAACAAAGAAAAGTTTTATTTCAGTTACTTTTTACTAAATAATCGATACAATCGATATAGATAATTTATCAGAAAGTGATTTATTTTCGCAAGTATTGAAATCGCATTCTTCGCCTTCGAAGGAAAAATACTGAAATCCTTTCATTTTACCCATTGACCTACTGCCTGTTGATTTCAATCTTCATTACGAACTGCCAAAACTCTATTTAAAGTATCAAAAATGAATTAAATTTAGTTAATGAATTAATAATTAACAAAAACCTTATTAACATCGAGAGTCATCCAGTACAAGTTTTAAAAAATATATTTGAATTTGAATGGATGAATGAAAATTATTTTAATAACGATTGAAAATTTGAACAAGATATATAAATATATATTATAGCAAGAACTGAAAAAAAGAAAAGAAAAATTAATGTATTACTATACAAACTGCAAAATGTGATTTTTTTTTCAATACTTTCTAAATATGCAAGTAAAAAGGTTTTTTGAGTTTTTGGATTATGAATCAGTTATCAAATCTCAAAAAAGACCACATTAATATTCAAATAAATTCGGAAATAGGATAAAAATTAAAAATCAGATTCTAAAATTAAAATAATTCATACTTTTTATTTGAGCATTTGAATATAAGAAATTATAAATCAAATAAAACACAAAATTACATTACTCTAAAAATACTATCCCCTCTCCCTCATAAAAATGCATCGAGATCTTCGGGGCTCCGAAATGTGCTGAAACCACATGCAATTGTTCTGTTTTGCTTATTTTATAAGACAACTCTGAATAAGAGTAAAAATATGACCATATAAATGAGGAATTTAAAGCGCGTCTTCATCGTGGTCTGGATGTCCAGGGTTCGAGTCCTGGTTCGAGCATAGCAGTTGTTTATCCTGTATTTTATCTGTGAGGTGTGTGAAAGAGCCCCCACCTCTGTAAAATGAGGATATTAGTGTCATCTTCATACGAAGAACGAATATGAAGTCATATGATGACCTGAAGTCAGATCTCAATACTCGGGTGCTTAGGGGTCTTTACCCTCATACGAAGAACGAATAGGAAGTCATATCATGACATGAAGTCAGATCTCTATTCTCGGGTGCTTAGGGGTCTTTACTCACAACCGCTACAGCTCAAAACTCGGCTGCTTTAGAAGTCTTGTATAAGTAGTGTCATAAGTAACAAAAAAAACAGTAATTTCCTTATATTATGGCTATCCCATTACCCTTCATTAACAATCGAGATAGTTCCATCTACATTAATCCTCAATTCATTTTTGAGGATGATAAAAAAATGTTATTTCATGCTTTTTAATGATCGAATACTGATCGGTTAATTGTAAAGCTGAGGTTATTTATAAACCATTAGAGGAAATTGAAAGGGAACAAATATTAAAATATGCGGCGGAATAATTGCATATACATGCAAATAACATTTATTTTTAGAAATAGGGAGTGTTGAAATTTGGAAAACAATCAATTATCTCAAACTTCTGAAATTAAGAACTACGGCATATTTTCTATTTTCATTTATAACACTAAATTAAAAATAGTTGATTCATAAATTATGAAGAAGAATTTCGCTTTTTGTTTTCAGCTCAAATGCATTTAAAAAAAGGATCAAATTATTGTTATTGATGTTGGAAAAGGATGGAATGTGAACTCAAGAATTCAACCCTCTGGTTGCTAAAATTTGAATAAAATATGCAATTTGCAAAATTGTGATACAGATTTTAAATCTTCATCAAGATATGTGAGAGATATTTTTTATAAAATAATATTTAAAAGTAAAAATTTTTTTCAACATATAATATATATTATAAAAAATAATATTTTTATAATTTTACTTTTATTTTTATTTTACGTTAAAATACTTTTTATTCATCCCTTCAAGATTAAATACATTTTTAAAAAACTTGTAGTAGATGGCACTCGATGTTAGTACAGTTTTTGTGAATTTTAATTTATTAGTTAAATTTAATCAATTTTTCATGCTGTAAATAGAGTTTTAGCAGCTTGTAATAAAAATTGAAATTAACAGGCAGTAGGTCGATCGGTAAATCGCAAAGATTTCAGTATTTTTCGCGTGAAGGTGAAAAGTGTGGGTTCAATTCTTGCGAAAATCAATCATTTTTTGATAAATTATTTATATTTATTGTAATTATTTAATAAAATGCAACTAAAATAAAGTTTTTCTTTGTTGACCTAAGTAGGAATTGACTTAATTTGTTTATATTATTTAATTTTTACAGGTTTCATTTTGGCCTATGAAAGTGGCGTATAATGTTCATCTTGAAAACAGTCAAAGCACCGTAAATAAAATGAGTCGCAATACAAAAAAAAAGGAAATCCATACTCTAGACAAATAAGAGCCAAGATAAATTACGAATTATATTTTTTTCATTTCTATATTCATTATTTGCATATTTTCATTTAATAAAACATTAGTTCAGCTATTCAAACAATTTTTTTGCCCAATATCATTCTTATGGGTGCATAATTTCCTTTAAATACCTTTTTAAATGGTTTTCATTAACTTTCACATCCCTTAGATTTTCATTTTGCTAATTAGATTCTATTTAAATTTATTAATTAGATTTTATTACATTTCATAACCCTTAGAGTCTAAAGCAACTGGACATTCAATATTTTCCCTCTTAATTACATGGTTGTAGAGATTGCAAAAAAAGTTAAGAATTCAATTGGCTTACTTATCCCGTTAATAGATGTTTTCCAGGAAAATTTATCCTATCGTAGCGGAAACGCTGAGAATAAATTCAGTTTATTATTTTAATTCAATAAAAGTTTACTTTTCTAATACATTCAAAAGAAATCCTTTATAAAATTTTTATAATTAAAAAAAGGTATTAGAATTAAAATTGCTTCATTTGTTGCTGCTGTTTTCTTTTCATCAAATACATAACCCATTTTTACTTTCAGATTGCTTTAATAAATCAACTTCTGAAAATTTAAAACGCTTTTTTTCTGAAACAACGACCGAATATCCTTTCAATTCCGAGGGAATACTCGGGACAGGACTGCGGTCAGCGCACTCTGTTGATTGAAAAAGGAAGTAAAACCTTATACGAAGAAACATCGAAGCAACAGTTTGGCCTGGAAAATTTATGAAAAGAAATGAAACGAAATCAGTAGAAAATAATTATTAGAATATATATGCAGCTAATGAACAAAAATAATAAATATTTTGCACTTGATTTCGAAATGAAAATGATTTTAAGGACACAATATTTGATTTTGCAAAGGGAAAAACATTTCCAAAGTTGATATTAGAAGTGAAAACCAGAAACGAAATTTCTTTGGTATTATATGATTATGCTCAATGATTGGTTCTTCTCAAATAGAAAAAAATTTGAAGAAGTTTTAAATAATAAAAATTTTAATAAATATGCATATGAAGGCATTTCTGTGGATTTCAGCAACTATGTCATGGTAAATATTCATTAAATTTGAATGTTTTAAGATTTTTTAAACGCTGTTAACCCTTTAACCGGTTTATTTTCCTTACTATCTAATAAGAAGACACCTTCTATTTGGGGAATATTTTCTTATTTTGATTTAAATGGAAATCCATGGAATACTTGGCTTATCTACGTATTCGATGTCATTTTACTATTGAATTGTAATTGTTATGAATGATTTATTTTTTGTTTACAACTATCAAAATTCAATAAATCGATGCACGTACGGCTTATGGGCAAGCAGGTTAAGGGGTTAAATGTATATAAATAACTTTTTTATATAAAAATTATAGTTATATGTACATTTACTGAAATTTTTAAATTTTAGATGATATTTTGTGGCTCGGCAAGATTATAATTCTTGATAAAATAAAAACAGGGCACTAAAAAGGAGAAATGTTTTATTTTTATAAGAATTTATTTTGGACCTGCTGTAAAAATATTATTTGAATTTCCATCATAAGATTGCCATAATTAATACATCTTTTTTTAAAGTGTTTAAAAGTGCATTTCATATCAAATCCATCAAAAGTGTTAGGGGGATTCTCAGGGGAAATTCCCAGTAGTGACTCACCACTTCGAAAAAAAAGATCGGGGAGAGGGGAGAATATTAGGGAAATTCGGGAGTCCGCATACCCTCACTTCAAAGCCGATCACCGCTCTATTACCTCTGGGATGTATTTCATGCAATAGGAACAAATAACGAGCTCCGTGTCATTGTTATTTCAAAGGAGACTTTTAAAAATTTAATTGTTAAAATTATGAATTATTTTCTATTATGTTCATTATATTATGTAGGCATTATGATACGTTATCATTCAGTATGAAAGTTATTAAAATGTCTTCCTCGTGTTCTGAAAATCCCGGCTCGGGCATGGTTGATCTGCGTACTATCTGTGAGATGTGTGACTGTGCCTTCCTGTAAAAAGGGGCTGTGCAAGCAAATGTGGTGAGTGTGTAGCTAAGTCGTACTCTTGGCCCTCGTTGGCGCTGCTTCGAAAACAAGAGACGCTCCTTTCGGCTTAAATCTGCAGCTGTATCAGCGGGGGGCTTGTCCATGGCAAGTGCCATAAGTAATAACAACAACAACAACAGTTATTAAAATAATTCTATTCATATTCTTCATTTTTTTCATTTTTTATGGTTAAACAAATTATATATTCTAAGAATTTTTTTATCTGGAAAGTAAAAAGCGAAAGAGCAATTTCACGTGAAATTTGTTTCAGACAATTTTTGAGGATTTTAAATTTTTCTTGAAAAGAATCTGTTTATCTTAACAAGAACAATTTAGTCAGATTCGATATTATGTGGAATATATTAACATATTTTCTTATCAAATTCTGACAGGTTGTAGATAACAGAGTTTATATCTATATATTAAAGTCCATGTTGCGCTCCAATTGATTAGATGTTATTTTAAAAAGAAAAAAATTAATTAAGCAATAGTAACAAGATGTATTTAATTGCATATTAATTAAAATGCTGTATATATTGTAGGTTGAATTATTTGACCCAATCGATAATCAAACCTTTAAATTCAAATGTTAGAGGCGATTTGTTTAAATGCACATAGCGTGTATTCCATTTCATATCTTACAAACTTAAACTACCAGTCTATTTCCAGCTATACTTTTATGGAATTATCATGTTTTAATTAACTTTCTGGAAAACATCTCATAGTTTTGAAAACTGGAATTTTGAAATGTTTAATAGAAATGTAATTTGAAAGTATAGTGATAATTTTTTGATGTAGCTGCATCAAGGACACAAACAAGTTTCAAGATATTACGTTTTTGACATACCACTTCTTTCTTGAAAGCTGGACATGCATAATTTATATGCCAACTGAAAATGATGTACATTTCTTAAAATATTCAAATATAACTTTCTGTTTAATTCTAAATTTCTAATGAGATATACTGGCCAACTTTATTAATAACGTTCTTCATATTCAGTATTTCTGAAGGATTATCAGCACTTAAGCAGCAGAGTGAGATTATTAAAATGATTGCATAATCATACTTAATATGTAATTGGAACATTAGAATGCAGTTGTAAGCTCAAAACAATTATATAAAGTTAGTTATATAATTGTTTTGAGAATTCCTGTCGGTTTTAACGAAAACATTTCAGAGCAAATATCACAGTAATCAACTTAAAGTGGTGGACTATTTCCTAAATAAAGCGAATAAAAACAAGGACTTGGCCAATGGAAATATCTGTTGATGATATCTGCACACGAACAATTTGTTTTTAGAAAAAAGCTAATTTTTACACTTAACATGTCTATTTTATTACATAGGAATAAAATTTTAAATGGTTCATTGCATTTCAGACAGATTCTCACTTTACTTATGATGTTATTAACAGAATTTATTTTTGAATATAAAACAATACTTGATAAAAAAATAACTTATTTTTAAATACTTTTACAATCATTAGTTTTCTAAAAATCATATATCGCCACAAAATTAAGATTTTTTTTTCTTGACAAAGAAATTGAGAGTTCAAGTAAACAAACTTCCATTGGGATGAATAACAAAATGCACGAATTGTTAGATCTGACTTTCTTCTTTCGCCGATACATGAATCTTGCAATGAGTAACATAAAATATTTTTTTTATTCTTAGAATAAGCAAGGAATTAAGTCACGTGGTCCATTGACGTCAATAGTTAGAGGGGTCAGGCAGAGGTCGATTGTTCTCAAGACTTCTATGTGAATCATGTCACCGTAGTTTTTCAGGTTTCAGCGCATTTTAAAGAGAAAAATAGGATATATCAGATCATTTCAAAAATTTATGAGATTCTGAATACGTGAACATAAAATTTTCTATTCTATTTATACATGGGATTTTTTTGAAAAGGTTACTTTCAATGAACAAGTAGTTTGTGGAACCAATTAGCACAAGCTTTCTAAATAGAGTTATTTAAGAGAAATCTTACTTATTGCCACTCGTTTTTTAAACATCATATTTTGATATTGATATTTTACTCGAATTTTACACAAAAACGATAGTTAATTTTGTCTCTCTAAAGCTAAATAAGTAGATGTTATATCTCAACTCTTAATAAAGAAATCAAATCTTAAATTAAGTGTACAAAAAGTAAAAGCGTGCTATTTGTTATTTTGTAAGTGGAAATAAAAATAAGTAAAAAATAAATAAAATAATTAAATTAATAAGAATAAATATCATATCATATTATTTTAAATAAGTAATTAAAATGATATGATACATTTTTACTGAGTTAACGAAAATTTCCTAACACTTATCCTAAGCTCCTAAAAATACCTACTACACAATCATCCTCAAAGTGACTAATAAAATAAAATGCTATATCTATATCAAAGTTTTGGAAACATTTTGTTCTTAAGAAAACTGTGCCTGGTGTTTTACTGAATAATAACTATTAGTCAGTAATACATCTTCAACGTGATCTGGGTGTCTGGGATTCGAACTTAGGGTCAGACATTGTTGTTCTATCTGTATGTTTGAATGTGCCCCCCCTTGTAAAAAGGGGTGAAGAGAACGTGATAAGTGAGTGGCTCTAGTTGGCACTACTACAAAACAAGAGACGCTAATTAGGCTTAAATCGCTGTCTGCCTCAACGAGCTTGTCCATGGCAAGTGCCATAAGACACAACAACAAAATCGTTTTGGCTGCCCCCCCCCTCCTCAGCTTATCGACTTAATACAGCTGAATCGTCTGCAATCCGCCCTGGGGAATGAATTGCTTTAATTATCTAAGTATTGTAAAAATGGGGCATGAAGTAAATTAAAATGTGAATAAATAACATCGTTAAATTTTAATATAAGAAAGAAATACATCTAATATTTATTTATATATAAACAGTAATACTTAGTTTCTAATAGTATATTAATACAAATAAAGTATTATTTCTATCTTCTCTTTTGAAATTAGTTAGTATATGTAAGCTAAGGAATATAGAAAATAAAGTTGGCAAGATTGTGTAATCTTATCACATTTTTCGTTCAATGCCATAAGGGCTCGAAAGTGTCTGGATTCCAACTGTGTCCTTATGATCATTTTTTTCCGTTTTACTTTAAATTAGAATATCTATCTATTGGCATCAAATTAAAATTCAATTGATTTATTAAAAACAACAATTAAGTTTCCACCAGTCCTTTAAGAAAGGATCCAACTTTCTATCTCGTTTCGTATAAATCAAACCATTATGAGATGTCCAAGTGTTAAGTATAATTAAGATTTACATAGAAAATACTTATTCACATCAAGATATTAAATAAGATTAAATGCTAAGGTATTATCTTTTGGATAAAACTGATTAATTTCAAACCTAACGGAAGCTACTAAATTAGAATTTTTTTACTATTTTATTTGTTTCTGTCGAATCTATACTTCACAAAATTACTTTGCACTTTAGATATAATTCAGTTAATCTAGCGATTTAGTGAAGATAATTATAAAAATTAAAGTTTATATAATGGATTGAAACGTTAGTGAAAACTTTATTAACTCTTGCTTGACGTATTAAGTTTGAATTTTATCTAACTTAGCTGAATAATGAAATGATACAATTATATTAAAAAAATACTGAAATAATTATAAAGCAAACATTATCTATAATAATAAAAATGCAAATCGAAATGCGTTGCTAAGCGCAGAACTGGAGAACGGCTCGACCGATTCGGCTAATTTTTTTTAAATATTTTCGTTAAGACACGAGGATGGTTCTTATGGAGAGAAAAAAATGAAAAAACTGCGAGGAAAATAGTTAAAACTATACTTTTCTTACTTTCCCGCCAAAAATCTACATTTCCATCCCCCACACCAAATGAGTTAGATAGCAGGAAGTAATAAATTATGATTTATTTAGAAAGAAATACGCGAAGTCAGCTGGTTTTCATTTATAGATAACGGGATGTTTAAACAAGGAAGAAAATAGCTTTTATTATTAGTCTGTACGGATATTTAATCTATGCGTGCTCAAAATAATGTCTGGGCAGGGAAGAAAAAAAAAAGAATGAAAAGAAGTGTGTGTGTGTGTCACCATTATTTCGTCTGTGAGCGGCATTTTCCAAGCTGTTTTTAAACTTTCGCATCTCTTGAAAACCAACTGTGTCTTTATTTGTTTAGTGTGTTTACATTTATGAAAATTTGAATCTCATTATTCTATAAAAACGTAGAATTTTAGACCTTTCCCTCCACCATTTAAGTAAAATATCAACTCCGGGACAATCATTGCACGGTTAGAAAGAGAAAGAGAAAGATAAGTAGTACAATGAACAGAACATCTGAAGAAAATAATACTAAATAATACTATAAATGAATTATATGAATATCAACATTTGTTTGATTTAAAAATATTTAAGTGGAAAACCTGTTATGAGACACAGCTACATAAAGTATTACATGAAAATTTTAGCGTGCATTAATACTGGCGAACCGACTGGTCGCCAAAGGCGGCTAGTACTCATACAAAAATCAAACCCGTAATTACGGATTGTGAAACATACGAAGAAAAATAATTCAAACTAGTTTGATGTACCTGTTATAATAGCAATTGCTTTCGAAACGAAAATATTGACCAGTTATCTCTCGAAACTAACAAATTATGCATTCCTATACAATGAGATACATTTTTACCATTCAATTATTCATAATCAAATGTAAAGTAAGCAATTTTCAAAAATGTTTTTTTTATTTGAAAGAGTCAAATCCCCACGTGTTTTGTCTCAAGTTCTACACGTACTATGCTTCCTACATGGATGAGTCAAAAGCCTTGAAAGCGCAAGTATTTCCAGATTCACCCACTGGTCGCAAATTCATGCTGAAGGCATACGTCTTCGCGCCGGGCAGATCCGAAGCGATGGCACAGTGCGTGTGACCTTATAAAAAGCCCGACTGACGTCAATAGTAATTGTGTCGGGTCACGGGACTGTTTTAATAACAGTTTACAGATGAAATATTTAGTCTGAGTCGAGAGAAAAAAAGAAGTTCTAATTTCAGAAACCAACTCACGCATGCTTGCAGATGGGAGGAATTAGCCAGAGCGATGCTTATCAAACCACAAGTGATGAGATAAAAGGATGAATAACAATAATAAATTTTCTATAAAAAGATACAAGCTAATTCTGTCAAAAAAAAAAAGATGTGTATGTTGAGGCAGAAGCTTTTCTTATATTCAAAATTTGAATTAAATTCGCTATACTGTACTTTTAAGAAAAGCGTTTATGAAAAAATAGCGCACACTAGATTAATACGTCTACTAAATTATGTTTCAAAAATTAATAGCAAAAGATCATCTAGTTAGCAGTCAAGACATACACTGAATATATTCTTTCAAAAAATAAATAATTAGATTAAAATTTAGTCCAATTAAAATCAGTACAGGTAAACGTTTGTTAATCCCAGATTGTCCTCAAAAATATTAATCAACTAATAAAAATAGTAATAAGAGTACAAATAACCACAAATAAAACTATTGACTAATTTTTAAGGAAAAAATAAAGCAAAAAAAGTTAATAATTAAGTCATATGCTGTATACAACTTCCTATTGTAAATAAAAACTTTGCAAAAACATTCTGGTGTTGTTTTTGTCCTTTTCTGATAATTTTGAAAACTATCCTCGGGATATCCGTGGTTGCCATAATATCCGATTCCAAAGGGAACAAAGCTTTACTGTACTTAAGATTTTTTAAAGAATTCTACAAAAATTTACCAAAGATATTGATATCGAAATCGTTAAAGAAATTAATTTCACCATTTACTATTGATATGAAGAAAAAAGGTATTTGTAAATTGAAGGGAATGTTATATGCATATTACATTTATTTACAAACATTTCTAACGACGTCAAGGCACAAGGGTAGCGCGTCTCACAATGATCTTCGCATCCTGGGTTCGAGTCCCGGTTCATATGTTCTATCTGTGAGGTGTGGGTGGGGCCCCCCCCCCCCCCTGTAAAAAGGGTCTGTGTAAGCAAATGTGATGAGTGAAGAGCTGACGTAATCTCGACCCTAGTTTTTGCTACTTGAAACAAGCGACGCGTCATCAGTTGAAAATCGCCGGATGCTTCAGCGAGCTTGTACGCGCCAAGTGGCATTAGAAAAAAAAAATTATTATTATAACAAAGAAAAGAAATAGTCATCTAACTCTCAAGCTTTGCAATCTGTCAAATAGTGTCATTTTCAAATTATGCCATAATTATAGACGCATTTAACGTTATCGTTGCTTTCTACATATCTGAAAGCAAGTGTTAAGAATTCTGTATTTCCATTTAAAGTAAAGAGAAAGAGAGAAATTTCCTGCAAGAAAAATTAAAACTATCACAAAATTCGAAATTAACCCGTTATTTTCGTGAGATTTGCTAGAAAGTAGAATGGGATTTGCTGAAAGTGAGTATTTATACAAATTAAGGATTTCGTTAAGCAAATTTCAGTTTATGGAGCCTTCGAGAAATTTTTATTGTTCAAAAAACATGGATTTGACATAATAAATTTACATTCTTTTAAATTAAAATATAGAATTCTACTACTGTAAAGTATACATTTCATTTTTTGATACGAAGCACATCCAGAATGATATTTTTAAATTATATATCGGGTGATTATATATAAAAAAATCCTTGCTGTTATATGGCTAGCTAAGGAATAAAATTTTGGATAGATATTCCATAGTATGCGCTCACGAATTATTTGAAAAATATTTGTTGCGCCTTTTCATTCAAGGTTACAATGAAGATTTTCCAAATTTTCAAACGGCATCTATATATTTCATAGAAAACGTGATTCTTAAAAAGGAGTAATAGCAGTATTTTCTGTACAAAAGAACGGCACATAAGATAGATTTAAAACAAAGTACTTTGGAGACATAATTATCTTCCGCCTTTTTATGTTCCCATAGCCTCAAGGTTAAACAATTTCATTTCAACCGAATTCTGACTGGGAAAGCCTCAATTTCAAAATTTAGACATCAAATCCAACAACTATTTCTGATTCGATACAGTCTGCGATACAATAAAAGATCAATGCAATACCATTCGATGTAGGATTCCAAAGTACACATGGTACTTTAAGTACTTGATGATTTTCACATGATGGTACGTACTTTAGTATTATGTATTACCTGCTGCATGCAAAGTGACGTAGTGCATGAGAATGGCATGTTATTCGACTACAAACCAGAAAGTTACGAGTTCAGTCCTACTGCTACTACTCATCCTCTTCAATGGCGACCTGCGATCTTGAAACAGCAACTTTCGTACAGCGGATGTGGCGCCCTCTACCGGCAGTAAAAGTCGTTGGGCTTATTAGAAACAACAGCCAACATCACTACCATGAACTCACAAACGCTCTGTGCACTGTTATCGTTCGTCTCACCACCGACTCACTGATGGGAGAGTATGTGGTGGAAGCCTCATAAGCCAGATAACATCCTCCAGACATAAGAGTCCCGTTTGTCCAGTGGTTATGTTACTTGGCTACAAACCCTACCTTTGCGAGTTTGGTCCTCAACAACCATTCACCCACAACATAATATATAGTTTATTTCGGAATTAAACATACGTCGGAATTAAACATTTCTCGGAATTAAACACGTCGGAATTAAACATTTCTCGAACCTGAAATTCCACTGTTTACAAGTCTAAACCTTATCACAGGCCACCGCGACTTTTGAAACACCCAGTGAATCAAAAACAATTGAAGCGAAACCAAAATCAAAATAAAAGACAATTTTAAACAAATCAAATTGTTAGTAATAATAGTTAATTAAAATTAAAACTGAATACATTGTTGTATTCATTTAATCTGATAAAAAGATAATAACTAATTTATGAAGATTTATCGAAATAAAAACTTTGATTTTGCAGAAGTTATATTATATAAAGTTATAATAATAGATACACTTCTATTTATTACAACTTTCCCTTTGGCTAATTTAGATGCTTTTACATTTGTTCTAAATTAATATCAAATTCCCCGAAGAAAAATGCTAAATAAGGAAAACCCTTTTCTCTTTTCAGTATTGAATATCAATCCTACTGAAATAATGAAAGACTATGGTTTAAGTGTTAAAAATTGAGTTCTTTTAAAAATATTTCAAGACAATCAATTGCGCTAAAATATCTACTGAAAAGAAATAATCACAAAACTGAAAAATTAAAACCATATTTGTATTGAAATAATATCAATTTATAATATCTAAAGCATATCTATAACATCTAATAATATATCTTAACTTATTTATAAAATTTCATTAAATATCTATAAGATTAAAAAGATTTATAAAACAAATTATACTTTTATCAGCAAAATTGAAAAAATAAACACATGGTGCCTCTGAATATTGATCTGATTGAATCAAATCGTGATAAAATTTATTTTTACCGATCCGATATTATAATCTTTAAAATAGCATCAAAACTTATTTGCTTCATTATTTTTATTTGCAATAAGTTAATCACTCTAATTCTAAAAGCTAATTACAATCACGCCAATTTCCTCCTCGTGACATTTATTTATACCAGCGAATTTTATTAAAAAAAATCTATGATTAAAAAATTCGAAACAAATTCATTTCCCTTAAAAAAATTCAATATAAACGTTATAATTTATAAAAATGTTTTAACTCTTATATGTGTTCGATACTTACCAAGTTTCATTCAAGAAAAAAAAAGCAGATTCCATTGGAAAAACTCTGAAATAAATTTACCATTCAAAATTCTATTGAGAAAAAGAATAGATAAGATAAAACTGATCAAAGATGTGTGTGTGTGTGTTTAAATTGTTATTTAGATCTTTTGCAAACAAGTTAAAACAATTTTAAAACGCAGAGAATTTTACGCGCCATTTTATAATAAAGCAATACTCTGCATTGTTATAAAAAGATAAAGAAGGAAAAATTCAGCATAAAATAATCTGATTTCCAAACCACAGAAATAAAGACAAACGTGTGAAGAGTTAATTTCTAATACTCACAGATTCCAGATAGCAATTAAAGGTATTTTTAATTAAACAGGTTTCCAACTGAATTCTACTTGCATATGCATAATTCTAATAAATTAAAGAATATATAATTATTTGGGCAGTAAAAGTATGTATTTGTTTTGCATTTAGTATTAAACATTTTATTTCAAAATTTTATTTTCATTTTCGACACTTTAGAGTTTATAAATTTAAATATTTTTAAAATTATGCTTTAAATGCATTTGATATAATGGTGTACATTTGTAGCAATCAAAGCTGTTTATTAAAATTTCTATTATATGTCATTTTATTTATTAGTCTTTATCATCATTACCATTACGTCATTTAAGTACTATTATCCGAAGAAGCATAAATGGTGCTTTCTTATATGAATTTAAAACTACAAGTCTTATTTAATAAATTAAAGATAAAATAAAATTAAAAACATACAGAAATAAAACATTCCCACACATTGTAATATCTCTTTATATATAAACAGTAACATAAAAAAAATTGACTCTTTTTTCGCTCTTTCAGAAACACGTTCAATAAAATTGAACGAAATATTTTTATTTATCACGACTACATACAATACGTTCAAATCTAAATTTTAAACCATATGCATAACTTATTTATATTATTTTCATTTAAAAACCTCTTTATTATGATATATAATTTATATTATAATCAGAAATGTATTGTATTTAAAGAATATAAACCTCTTGTAACCATCGTAAAGCCTTTTGTTTATTCGATGGATAATTTTTTGTGAAGAAATCTGAAAACGATATAAATCAAGATTAAAATTTATGAATCAGATTTTTCCAAACATTGAAGAAAAGAATTCCATATGATTTTTTAAAATTTCATTTAATGATTTAAGATATAATTTTATATATATTTAACATAAGCTTTTAAATAAAGAAAAATTACTACTAGCTTAGATAAGGAACTACTTCTGCAATTTTCTGCTCAGGAAATAAAAATTTTATTTAATTAGCTTTCGATTTTCTACTAAAAAATTATAGGTTTCGATCCAAAACTTAAAATTTTTTTTTCTACTTTCGTCGGAAAACTCTTTTTATTTTTATTTCACATTTAGAATTTGTAAAATATTCGGAAAAAACAAAAAAGACATCAGAGATTAGATAGATTGAAAGAAATTGAGTATATAAATAAATAGTTAAATGAGTAATTAAGTTCAAACTTAAATTTTTATTCTACACTGAAAACACTACTAGAGAGAATTTTTTAAGAAAATAAATAATTTTTACCAGGCCTGCTGATTAAAAGAAAACACGTTCAGTCAACAAATACGTGACATTTGCAAAATATAAAGCCGCTAAAGACAGCGATGAGCTTTAGCGGCATAACAATTGATTGACGTCTTGCCTCATTAAAAAAAGCCGTAAATTGGCGCACAAAAGGAAAAAAGAAAAAAATGTTTTAGAAGTTTATTGAATGATGCGTGGGGACATCTAGCGTAGTTTTTAAGAACTTTCCATGAAATTTCTCTTTCTCTCTCTTTTAACCAAACTTTTCCTAACGGAACTTAACAATAAATTCATATTATAAAAATAATTATAAGGTTTATTTAGATTTAAAAAATAAGAGTTGAAATTAAATGAAATTAGAAGGAATATCAACAAAACTTGCTTAGTTGTAAAACGATAAATATTAAAATAGCTTTTGTGGAAAAAATAATTTATTTTAAAATGTTATGTTTTGTTTATATACTTACAATTAATCATAACATAATTTTTGCCATTACTTAAGACTCA
Organism: Argiope argentata; assembly: GCA_026289955.1. Lineage (NCBI taxonomy): Eukaryota > Metazoa > Arthropoda > Arachnida > Araneae > Araneidae > Argiope > Argiope argentata. The sequence goes on from JAOUZG010009736.1 coordinate 6,400,452, forward strand.
ATTTTATAAATATTATTTTTTCTGCTTATGATCATTTTCACATCTAAGCTATTCTCATTTTTATATAGATATAAAGATTCCCTAAATTCCTGTCTTGTTATTCCTGCAGGAATTTTAGAAGAAATTCTAGGAACATAATAATCATTCTCAAGGTCTCTTAATGTGAATTACAAATATTAGCAAATTATCATAGTTACACCAAATGATGTCGATATTTAACGTGCTCCAGCAATGCACACTGAATTAAAAATTAAGATCTAGGAAAAGTTAAACATTGTTAGAAAATGCAGTATAAGTACACAGAATTGAATTATACAGCATCACGACTTAAAAAATAAGGGACTCTAACATCACAAATTTTAAGAAAAATGCTAGAAAAGCTATATTTAAAAGGATGCCACAAAACAGGACAACTAAACTGAATAAAAAATTAATATCTTATGGTGAGAAATGTTTTTCTAAAACAAGTTTAAAGACGAAAAAACTGGAATTTATATAGACGCGATGAATATAAATTTTATTGGCGTGATTTAATAAACAAACCGAAAATTTCTTTAATAGGCAACATGATCAAGAGGTAAGTCGATATAGGTTTGACGTGGGTTTGCATATACAATGTTGAAGGACTTTTTTTTTACAAAAAAAAAAAAAAAATGAAAATCAACGTTTATTTTCTTGTTTATCAGCTCATTAACAAATATCAGATCTTCATTTGACTCAAAAACTGATTTTCTGAAATAACTGTACTATATTTTCAAATGAGTAGAAGCAAAAGATCTATACATCTTATTCTAGTAAAACATGGTTTCACCAAAATAATAGCACCAAAGCCATAGACAGGATGTAATGGCTCTGAATATTTAATCATCTGAAGAGTGTGTGAGAAAAACTAGCACAAAAAACATTAGTAGTCAATAGTATTTTTCAATAAAAAAAGCTAAAAACTATAAGAAATTTCAATAGATATAATTTTTTAAATGACAAAATACAATTGAAACATTATCGATCATTATCATTAAGAAATAAGTTGTTAATTAAAAATTATCTATAATATATTTTAATGTTTATAATTATTTCCTATTTTATTATTTATTAAACTAAACATGTTTTTTATTGCCATGTAAATTACCCTAAATGAACATTTCCTATAATATTTATAATGGTGGACACATTACATATTATATTATTTTATGATGTTTGTGTGTGAATCTATCTATTTGTGGATAATTTTTGAAATATCAAACTGATATTTAAAACATTCAATAAATCTTACATCTTTATCAATCAAACGTTTTTTTAATATTTTAAATTATAATACAAATTGTATCGCAATCTTTTTATAAAATAGGAAAAAAATGGCTTAAATTTAAAAAAACTGAAGAATTTTTTTAAAAAATTCCTTTCAGAATAAGGGCTTATGTGTTAATAACATTTATTATCCCTAAACAAATCTGAATTATTCATGCAATCAAAATAAATCTTAGATTTTCAAGATGCAATCGAATGAATTAACATAATAATTAAGTTTTGATAAGCAGTTGTCGACAAATTGAAGGGAAATTACAGATTACTAAATGCATCATAACTTATAAATAGGCAATTAAATATTTTTCAGATAACTATCACTTGAAATCAGTCTTAAATAAGATTGATGAATAGACAGAAATATAAAAAAATCGTTGCATATTTCTAAAGATGCATTTGGATTTTTGCATAAGATTTTTAATTATTTTATATTTAGAAAAATGATATTTTTAATGATTGATTTTCTAAATGAGAGCTTACGGCTTTATATTAGATAAAAAATTTAATTAATTAGGATGGAAGAGAAAATTAAAGATTTGTTTGATGTCATCCAAAAAATTTTTAAAAAATATCAATTTTTATTTTTTTTAATGCATAAAACATACATTTGAAAATACAATTAAAAGTAATTATACATTTAATTATTCAATAAAACTAATTTAAAAAAATTATAATATCTTTCAGTTTCACATTTAATAAATAATAACATATTATTTTTAGCATCAGGAGTCTATTATTAGCTGGAGCACTCTTGAATATATCTCATTTTTTTATTGATCAGTAAATAACTCAGATAACAAAATTGAACAAGTCATTCGGATCAGTTAGAATAATTGTAAACGAATGCCGTAGACTCAATCATGATTTTTCGACTTAAAATTACTGTGAAACAAAATTGTTTTGTTATTTATGCTAATGCATAGTCATATTCTAGAGGGTTCATTAAAAATGGCTCTTTTCCAAATTATTAATTACCCTGATATAAACCTTATTACTCCATAGATTATAGAATAATTCTGATAAGACATTATTGCTTATTGTATGTAATTTTTTTCACCCTTCGTTCCCAAAAACTTCAGAGCCCTGACATTTAATTATTTTTCAATAAAAATATTTTTCTAAGATGGAATATCGGATATGAACTCACTACTTTCAGTTTGAAATAATTTATATTTAATCACACAAATAAAACACTCAATGTTTAGAAACACATTTGAAAATACATAACGTCTTGTAGCTAAATTTAGCAGTATAAAGAGCAGCCTTACCTTCAAGTAGAATTTACATTTTTCTATTGAACTTATTTTTCAACGGCACTTGCGGAACCTGAAAAGTCCATCTAAACAATAATATCTAACTATTTTATCTAATTCTCAAAAAAAAAAAGATTTTCATTTTGGAACCTTCAATATAACCGATCAAAATATACGCATTTCTTGAGAAATCAATCGTGGGAGATTAGAGGTAGATTATTTCCTCCATTTCTGTAGCCTCCATTTGAAATTAAAAATAATTAAAATCATCATTTTCAAATTTTATTCTTAGTATCCCATGCTTTTCTTCTTCTTCGACGTCAATTTTCTTCAACTCTGAATATTATTTTTATCCCGCTTTCATTCGTACCAGGTAATGAGAGCAGTTCTTAAGTAAATTCACAGTAACATTAAAAAACTGTAACAGTAAACTTACAGTAAATTCTTTAAAAGTGTCAATTGTTAATTTGACGTAAAATAATAAATATTATTAGTGTAATAAGACGTTACAGCCTTTACAGCTTTAATACCAGTTCCTGTTATGAAATCAATCCTTTAAAATGCAAGAGAAATAAAGGATTTTTTATTGCTATAAAAACTTATTTCAATTTGCTTAACAATGGTACTTGTTAGGGATGATTAAAAATGCTCTCTTATTTTTTATATTAAAGTCCAAAAAAATTAAATTTTATTCGTAACTTTCGCTAAGAGTAGAAAGTGGAGCCAGTAGTTTTCAAAATGAATACTAAGATTTTTTTTTACATGGCATTTCAGTGAAAACTATCAAAGGTTATTTTTTATATGAGAAATATAAAAATAATTTTAAAAAGATTATCAAATACCTAAATGGTATTTGATCATCCAAAATGAAATATTTCGTAAATAATACTTCTATGCAAAAAAATAATAATAATTTCAAAAACTTTGATTCCTTACATAAAATTGTACCTTTAATTCAGATTTTTTTGTATCTCTTAAATTTTATAAAATAAAAATATATAGAGAGAAAATTCTATTTTTACTAACTACTAAATATCTCTTTTAATATTTTTTTTAATTTAAGATCTTTTAATTTTATTAGTTTACATAATTTATCTTGAATATAAAAATTTAAACCAATTTATTTAATATATGAAAGCATGCTGTTTGAATGTATGTTTCACCGCTAAACAGGAAACGGAAATTGTATATAGCAAACGATTTTACTTTATGTTATTTTCATGAGCAGATGTTGAAAATGCAACAAGAATCTGAAGAATTGCAATGAAAGAGGATTGTGATTTAACTTGAAAATGGAACTGTTATGAATAATTAAAAATCGGAATTTATAGAGTAACTTTCAATGTATAATATTACAGAAATAGCTTATAAAAGAGATTTTAGTATAATCTATTTAAGTTGATTTCAAGAGAAGAAATTTTACGCAATTTTTAGTTACCCATATTGCAATTTCACTGAAATCTAAAAATAATGGTTTCCTTTAAAAGTTTGTAATAAGCAATAACGATGATAAATACAATAAAATAATTCTATTGAATTGAATATAGTTCTTCAACAATTCCAGATAAATGAAAAGATCGATTAATTTTAGTTGAATAATCTTTACATAGGATATTATAATTTTATCATAGTTATACATCTATGTTAACAATATAATCAATATTTTGTGTTTCGTATAGAAAACTTTATTAAAATATGTCTGATTATAAGCTTTTAACACAAACCAAATGTTTTTAAGGAACTGTAATCTTCTTTCTCCACTTTCTGTTACATTGTGCAAAGATTTTCTTAAATATATTTTTTTAAGCAGAAGGTAATTCTTTTCTTAAAATAATAATGCAATATTTTTTGCACTAGAATTTCAGATCAAACCACAACAAATTATTTGAAGAATTCAACAAAAGAAAAATAATACATATAACATAAATAACTCATCACTCTAGTTTATATTTATATTTTTAACTATAATAGTTGAATTTCTAATTAATTTTAAATTTATAGCAGATGGAAATTTCATGTACACCTGAGAAAAATATTTATCAGTAACCAAGACAATAAAATAAAACAATAATAATGAACTATTTCTTGTTTCTACTTCGTCTAGCTTAAACCACCGACTTTCTTATTTTTTATTAGATTTGCACAACACGATAAGAGATTAAAATTAAAAAAACACACACAAATTAACATTCTAGGTTACGTTAAAAGAATTGTATTTTTATATTACAATTTATATCAAATCTATATCTAAAACTTATTATCAAACTGAATACTTTCAAGTATTTTTTTCACATTTTAAATTTAAAATAATTTATAACTTATATCCTAAACTATTTCTTGTCTGCTTTTTATTGTATTATATTTACTGTAGGGATTATTTGGAAAGAACATTATTCTTCAACCCAAAAAAGTGTAACGAAAAAAAAAGACATTTTTTTCAATAAACAAATAAACAAAAGACATCGTTTCCGGGTTTGCTTTTATGTTGAAATAATGAGTTTTTGTGACGACTGTCATATCTTACTTGAAATGACAGCGAGGACAAATGACTGAAAAAGAATCTGATTAGACAATAATTGACATTTAAGTCGTCATTTTTTCCTTTTGGGTTTTCTTTCCTCGATATCAATCATCCTTTTATAGGAAATTGACAAACATCACATTTGTTTTCACTTTAAAAAAAAGCTAAACAAACATTATGCAAGATATTTACGCCAACAAATGCTACAAGCTAAACACTTTTAGGCACTTCTAACATTTTTGAATATTTTGAACCTAAAATATTAAAAGTATTATAATTATTAAAGTTAAAACTCTAATATATAAATATTTCTTTTTATTAATCAATTTAGCAACATTTTGCATGCAAATTTCAAGATATTTTATTATAGAACTGTGAAAATAAAATATTTAGCTTTTTGTATAAATAAATTTTAGATAATTGGAGCGGCAAACTTATATGCGCATATTTTCCCTTCCAAACATTTTGGTGGGTGTTACGAATTGCAATTATTTACGTAAAAAGTAAAAACTTACTTGGAATATTGTTTTTGAATAGAAACTAGGTAAGAGTAAGAGTAATAACTAATATTTATATATTTGAATATATTGATAAATGTATACAAAAAATGTAGCAAAAAATTTTACAGACGTTTAAATGCTTTACAATGTGAAGAGAATGGAACATTTCACGCTATTTATCATTTGAAACTCAATAATTAAAGAGTGGCTAAAATTAATATATTTCTTAAGCTATTCAAAAAAGTTTGGTCAAGTCGTCTGACGGTCCTCAAAACTAGAGGATTTATGTTTTATAACTCCTTTCAACCAAAAACCTATTTTTATCAATTTTTTCCAATTTTTAAAAAAACTCTTGTCATGTAACTGACATATTTTGGTTTCTTGGATTTTTTTCCATCTTTTTGGTTCAAAAACACAAAAAAATAACAATTTTAGAGCGTATTTCAAAAAAAGAAAACTTTAATCTGAATGCAGTCACATCTCTAAAGAGTTCAAAAGCCGTGACATTGTCCTCATATTTTTCTTTCATCTAATATCCTCGTATTTTGTTATCTGTCTTGCTTTTCTTTTTATAACAAAATGTTTATTAATAAGATTCTCCGATAGCACCTTATCAGAAAATAAGAACAATGGCGGATAAGATATGCAGAGCTATCAATTCGATTAATTCTATCATTCGTGACGCGATATCATTCAGGATGTCCCCACAAATCCTTTAGTCAAAAAAAAATCGAACAAGTTTTTCATAGAACAGAGGACTGGATATAGAGCAATCGAATTTGTCATTCGATTTCTTTTGAATAATATATGTTGAATGAGAAAGGATAGTTAAAACTTTTAGTTAGATATTTAATTAATAATTAACCATTATTTTAAAGTTTTTTTTCTCAGTAAACTTAGAGGAAAATATTGTACAAAAACTAGCATTATATTATTTTAAAATTAAAAAATAAGCTTTTCACTGATAATAATTTTATTTCGATAAAAAAAAATTCTGATTATGATATAGAATATAGTTTTTAAAAACTATATTCTATAACAATATCTTTCTATATTTTAATTACTGGAACCGCTATTTCGGCGATATTCATTACTTTTTGTGGGTGCGCACGCTATTGCTATTATATAATCAAATATAAATTTTGAAAGTAAAATAATGAAATCTTCAATCGTAAATTTCGAGTAATCATGTGTAAACATTATTATTTTATACGTCGTTATTTATCTTAGTTAAATTAAGTCGTCAACCGATTTAAACTGGTTTGAAACAATCAAGAGACTTCTCTATTTTTCTTTATACAGATAAACTTTCATTTTCAATTTTTCTAGCTGGCAAATAATATTTTGGAGCGGAGTTCGACCGATTTTGAGATTAAATAACAGCTATGATGTCATAGGTCTTCGCCAGGCTTTTAAAAAACGCATCTGCGGTCAAAGAAGCATACATAATAATAATGCAATACTGGTAAAAGCAGGTAAAAAATATCAATTGCCCGTAAATTTCGGAAACATTAAAACCTCCTAACCAAATCAACATCATATTCTCCCATGATAATAGATGAATCAAAGCTCAAACATAATTGCTAAATATTGCAATCATAATTGTTTTTTATTTCAACTTAAAGATTCAAATCTTTCATCTTTTTTTAACCCTAAATAGTTTATATTATATATATATATATATATATATATATATATATATATATATCGACGGCCACCAGTCAAATTGATATTTCAGCTCTGAACAATGTATTAAAACATTATTCTTATACAATGTATTATTCGTATTCTACGAACGATATACCTTTTGAGATCGTTTGACTGAAATACAAAAAAAAATCGACTTCTGCTCTTAATTCATTTATGTTGCTCCTCAAGTTCTTTAGTTGATATTATGCGGATGTTACTATATATTTTTAGAATATTATCATTTATTTAAAAAATAACCCTCGAGATCGTCAACGCGTTCTTATTCAATATATTTCAGTGCTCCCTGTTAAAACTTAGTGAATAAAGTCATTTAATCACTATTTTTAATTCTGGAATCGAAGCATCTAGTAAAAATTATTTGATTTTCGAAAATATTTTTAAAATTTTAATTAAATTATATCTTAAAAGTGTTACTTAAGGCTATAACATGTTATTTGCAATTTCTTTTCAATCATTTAATTATAAAATATTCATGAGAACAGAAATGATTTAATTACATGATAGAACATGAGAAGAAACATATTGTAGACTATATCGATGAATAAATCATGAGTTGCTGTATTTATTAATGTTAAATTGATCATTGCATTAAATTATAAGTGATATTTCTCAAAAAATGCCAAGAGTAGTAAGTGTTACGCGCGATGCTTTCCTAAGAATATTTTTACGTCTGTATAATTAATTCATTCAGTTTTCCTCTCTCATTTTATTAAACTCTTGAAAACCCTATTTATTTATGCACCAAAAAAATTAATTCCTTGAAAGCATATCAAAACATAAAATACAAAATTCAAAGAAAACGTAATCGCTCGTGAAAAGATTTATATTTTTAGTGTCAGTTTCAGCATAGAAGCTCATAATTAATCGATCGATCACTCTTAACCATTGCTTGCATTCGATACTGATATTACTTGTATTTCGGCTTCTTGACGAAAATGACCGAAGATGGAATTTATAACATTTCAAAAACAAGAAAAAAATAAAAAACAGTAAAGTCTGCATTTCTGTAATACAAATGGTTAACTGGAGGAATATATCTGAATTCTGAAGATGAAACACGAAGTAAAATTAGAAGATGAAATATCGAAGCCAGATTTGAGTTATTTTCTTTTAGGATGCGTTCATGTAAGTACTGTTAATATGCATGCAATGTTACAAAAAATTGTAAGTAAAGCAATTTATTATAACTAAAAATTTAAAGACAATTTGATTCTCTAGACCGCTACATTTAAACTAAAAATGCTAATGTCTAGATGTTTCATATCATGTCAGAACATGATATTGTTTTGGGAATGAGTTTTTCTGGAGTCAACAAAAATCCGTAGGTGAAAAATAAAAATTTTATTATCTACACGAGCATCTCAAAAAAATTAGCTTTTAATAACTCGTTGCCATTTGCATTTACAAAAGCTCTGATTTTTAAAAAATAAGTTAATGACTACAGCAAATAAAACCTAGAAAAATGTTATTTGGGGCACGTGATTATATGAAATGAAATAAACAGGAAATATGATATTTTTTTCAAACAATCAATGCGAGACAAAGTTTTTTTGGATCGTTTGCAGTACTAAAGTGACTCATTCAATGAAACCATTAAAATGAATAAAAATACAATTTAACTTGCACGAGCACGTGGTGCTTGGCCGTTCAAGAAATGATGTTCTGACATGATACATTGAAATATGCATAGCAGATTTCTTTTTAATCTTTTATTTAAGGCGAATTTTAATCTTGTTTAACTGTTAAAAGCAACTGATAAAATTTAGAATCCGTTTTTAAATAAACCCAAAACGACTTGCAGGACAAAAAAAATTTACGATAACCATACGATAAAAGACATACAATTTTGAATATTTCTTTTTCTCTCGTTTTGGCTGTTTTAAATTCATATTACTGAATGAAACTTACATAATATGTTTGTTTGCCCAAGGCTGATAATGTGTTTTGAAAAAATAGTTTTTAAATAATAAAAAGAAACTGTGTAATTATTTGACACAAAATCTTCTCTAAAATTTCCTTCATACCATAGTAGTTGTAAAAAAATTTATAGAAAATATATTTAGTGATTTGTATTTGAATAGAAAACAAAAATTAAGACATTTTAATCTTTACAACAAAAATTAATTTTGCTTGCCTTAGTTTTTGTTAATTTTTAACAGAAATTAAGATAAGCGAAATTTTTCTCTCAAAAATGTATATTTATTTTTTTAAATATCCATTTATTATTTTTATTGTGTTTATTTACAATTCGATTATACAAAAGAATATTAATATATTTAAGTATTCTAAAAATATTTTTAAAAAAGACTAAATTTTTCTGCCTTTTACGCTTCAAAATTTTGAAATTCCCCATTTTCGCAAGACAGTTTAATGTTCTAATATAAAAATATTTTTACTATTCATTTCTTTATTTTCTATTTTACTCTTTGTGCCATATTTGCATATTTCAATGCGAGACAAAGTTTTTATTTTTAAAATTTTTATTTTTGCTTATTTCAACATGAATATTTTACTACATTAAATTCAAAATAAATTGAATCTTTTATTATTCATTAAACTTGCTGAAGTTAATTCATGTGACGTTACAGTTAAATGACGTAATTATTAGAATCATTTGAAAGCCTCACTGAAAATTGCAACTTATGGTAAAGTTTGCAGGCACTTGCCATTTAGCAGCTTACGCTGTGCCATATAAAGATTCATATAATTTACTTTTTATGTAAGAGAAATAGTCATATTATTTATCTTGAGAAAAAAAAGGTTAAAATGAAATCTGCTTTGCATATTTCATTGTATCATGTTTGAACATCATTTCTTGAACGGTCAAGCCCCACGTGCTCTTGCAAGCTAAATTGTATTTTTATTCCTTTTAATCGTTTCATTTGAATGAGTCACTTTGGTATTGCCAATGATCCAAAACACTTTGTTTCGCATTGATTGTTTCAAAAAATATCCCATTTCCTTTTTGTTTAATTTCATATAAGCACGCACTCAAAATAACATTTTTCCAAGTTTTATTTGGTATAATTAACTTTTTTAAAAATCAGAGTTTTTGTAAATGCGATGACAACGCGTTTTTAAAAGCTGATTTTTTGAAATTGCTCGTGCAGATAATAAAATTTTTATTTTTGCCCTACGGATTTTTGTTGACGTCAGAAAACCTCATTCCCGAAACAATATCATATTTTGACATGATAATAATTTATTTGAATTCACAATTCGGAACAAGGAATCGCTTTGTACAAAATTATTGTACGAATTCCTCTTTCCGAAACGATAAAGATATCCCCAAACCATTACAGTATCTCTATATTCGTTCATAACGTGCAGCATTAAGGTAAAATGCAGCTTTGAAATAAAAAGGAAATTTCTTCGCGTAATGTAGTTAGAAAAAGTAATGCGTCAGTTATCGGCTTACAAATTAGTTTTTCCTGTGAATCCTCCATCATATAAATTACTGGATAGGAAAATGAAGCCGTCAAACTTCTGACAACCTGCAATCATACCATCGGGCTACTTACCTTAGTGACTTTCCGGGTGCGAATGACTCTTTAACATAGTGTACAGAAGCTTTCGTCGTTCATTAGCACTTTTTATTGGTGGAATTTTGTTCATGAGAACTAAATACTAAGCTACTAAAATAGATTAACTATTCATCAAAATATTATTTCCATGAGATTATCTGTATAGCTAATTATATTTTTAAATATCATAAGTAGTTAATGATTTTGGAACTGCAGGTTTGTCATTAAAATAGCAACAGAATTTCTTTTGTTGGTGTGTTACTTCATCTGTTAAAATGATTCTGGAATGAACTTTCATTTGTCTTATAACTATTTGCTTTTAAATGTGTCTTAATTTTTTAGCTTTCTACACTTAATATGCACGAGTTCCATCGTATTTATTTAAAACTGTAAGATTTTGGCCAGAATGAAAATTGCACAGAGATTTATGAAGGAAAGGAATGATTCAGGCGTTATTGTTTATGAAAACTTTTGCTTATAACGATTTATATATCTTGTCTGAATTCCACTTTATCACAGAGCATTAAAGCAAGTTTGATCAACGGGTTAACATCAGTATTTGCATAGGGGTAGCGCATCTTCCCCGTAATCTGGGTGCCCCGGATTAGAGGCCCGGTTCGGGCATGGTTGTTCTGTGTTCTATCTGTAAGGTGTATGAATGTGACCCCCCCCCCCTGTAAAAAGCGGCTGTGCAAGCTAATGTGATGAGCGAATAGCAAAATCATACTCTTGGCCCTATTTGGCGTCACTGCAAAAATAAGAGACGCTATCTCAGCGAGACTGCCTCAGAGATCTCGTCCATGGCAAGTGCTATAAGAAACAAAACATCAGTATATATTTCATTTTTTTCTTTAAATTCTGTAGATAATGAATTTCAAGTTGTTGATTTCAAAAATGAGGAGAAAAAGATTATAAGATTCTTATTTTCAATAGAAAAAAAATTCTCAGGTAAGATAGTTGATTTCGATAGTTATGATTAGAAATGCCATCTGAGTTGAATGAACAGATGGGAAAGTGTCAGATAGTGCCAGATAACAATTTACTGACTGATATGATAGTTATTATAGGAAAAGCCAATGATGGACGTGTTACCAAGAAGAAAGCTGCAGGACAAAAAAAAAGAGCACTAGGTCTTATATCCATATAAGCATACTGTTATTAATATTACAGAGTCAGAAATATTACAAAGAAAAAAAAGGAAAATTTCATTACAAATAATTAGTGCAAATTTATTTAGTAGACGATATTTATCTTCTACTTAATAAGTTTGCACTAATTATTTGTAATGACTGTTTCCTTTTTTTACTTTCTTGTAAACATAAAGAAAGTGTTGCTGTTACTAATCTAAGAGGGCCCAGCAGTGCTAGACCATCTCCATAAAACCCAATGTTTCTAAAAAGGTCATAAATAGAATTGAGTCTCAGAGAATGTCATGTTTTGTAAAATTTAGACAGTTTAAGATGTGAGTGGGAGAAGCTGAAGCGCTCTTACACCAATGGCAGCCCGGGAAATACTTTTGTCCCTGGTGAAAAGTGAGGCCTTTTAAATGTCCGCTGATGAATCGAGAGCGGGCTGTACTTTGTTTTCTATCAGCCCTGGTGTTGAGGGTCCCTCCAGGATAATCTCTAAAGTACCAGGAGTTATTCGAACAAGCCAATGTTGATTTGTCTCCACTTGTGCAATTGAGGAGATCTCTGTATGCGTGAGAGTGTGGACATTACCAACTCCATCAGTGGTAGCCGCCACAGCAAGGGCGTTTTCCCTCTCGTTGCCTTCAAGTGCTTTATGGGAAGGGACCCACTGAAAGTGAATGTTGTGATTTGAAGTAAGTCGATGGATGGTATTTAGAATGTTAACGCTCGTAAAGTCTCGCACATGCTTCCAGTTCGATAGGTGCTGTTAAGAGGCACGACTATCCGTTAAAATACATATGTCGTTAAAATCAGGGATAATACAGGTGTCGGCCAGCTGTAGGTCCTTGTGGATTGTTAAAAGTTACGACCTGAACACGGAATAGAAGTTTGGATTTCTAATCCAGAGATGCGGAAAAGGAAAGTATTGTGATTATCACGCTATTCAATCTTTAGATTTAAGCTATTTCCAAGCTAAAAGGCCTCTCTGAGTTCGAAAAAAAAATATTTTAAAATTAAATTTGTGAGCACAATAACAAAAAAAATATTGATATATTGTATTATTAAAATGATTCTAATTTTCATCTGATTTTATATTTGAAATGAACATTTATAAAATTCGAAAAATAAAATATTTTATCAAAAAGGTAAAACCAGGAACTCAAAGTATTGAGACGAAATAATAGAAAAAAAATATCAAGTCCGTATGGTTCCCCAAAAGTACTGACACCGTCATTAAAATTTATTTTTTAAATAAACAAAACCAAGTTTTGTCTCCTTATTGTCAATAATTTCTTCTATATTCCTTAAAGGTGAATATTTTGGAATATCTTGTTTTGTTTTTCTTTTTATTAATGCTTAAAATTAAAAAAAGATTCATTGAGAAGGCAAAGCAAATTAGGTAAATATTAAGTCTAGTGAGATATGATGGAAAAAATTAGTATTGCATTTTAAGGGATTAATTTTCAGTATGAATATCAAATATCGATTATAACAATGAGAATAATGAAACTCACATTTTAATAATCAAAATAGCGTTTGAGAAAGAGTGACATTTTTTCACCATTTTTTGAGCCGTCATTAGAGTTTCATCAACGAAAAATATTTCCAAAGCAAGCGTTAGGTATTCATGTGATAAAACTGCAGGCAAACAAATTATAATTTCACTAGAACAAATAGGAAGAAAAGTATATATCTCTCTAAAATAAATTTCGAATCTATTTAGTGAAATAGAAAGAATTATTTTTAATATAAATATAACTATATTTTTAAAAATTAAATATCTTTTTTTATTAATTTTTAATACATAATTTCTAATATATTAGGAATTATACAATAACAATTTCCAGATATAGGAATAATTGTTTTAAAGGTATCAGAAAACAATTAAAATGTCTGTCCTATTGGATAAATCTATAGAATAATTAAATTTATAAGCGGAAATAGAAATCTATTCTCATCTTACTAGACCTCAACATCAAGTATCATAGTCGCCAAGGCTGAGGGTAAAAACAAACAGTTTCCTATTATACACTACAATCAAGCAGAATTAATCTTTGTTCCAACTAGCCATATTATTTTCCATGTCATTTTAATGCCCGCAACGTCACGTAGTGTGTCATAAAATTAAATGTACACAGAATGTATGTATATCATAACACATGTCATATGCCGGCTTTCTGGCACAGAGGTAGCGCGTCTTCCTCGTGTTCTGGGAAACCCGGGTTCGAGTCCCGGTTTGGGGCATGGTTGTTCTTCTGTGTGAGATGTGTGAATGCCCCCTCCTGTAAAAAGGGGCTGTTCAAGCAAATGTGATGAGTGTGCAGTGTGTGTTACTTCTAAAACAAGAGACGCTCCTGTCGGTTTAATTCTGCTTCTGTATCAGTGGGGGGCTTGTCCATAGGCAAGTGCCATAAGTAACAACATGTTATATTTCAGCCTATAATACTTTCAATTTATTTTTCAAAGAAGACAATCTCTGTAAACGGCTCTTATTATCATACCTCATATGCTTGTAAATTCTGTAAATAGTTTTTATTTTTTTTCTTACTATAAATATTTTATTTCTTAAAATAAAATTCCCGTAACATGCCCACCAAACCATGAAGTGACCAGAATGGTCACAGATACGGGGGTATGAGACGGCATTCTGTTCTGTCCTATTGGATAGCTATATTACAGAAAAATATTTTGAATGCTAGAGAAAACTGTATTGATTACTGAATAGAACATCTTCCGCGAAATAACCTTTTGTTCGAATATTTATGTTCCGACCATACAATATGTTGATTCATTCCTCTAAATTAACAGGCATCTCTTGTATGTTTTGATCGTTGTAGATCAGCCATTAAATCCAGATCTTTTTCTCTTCCGCCGGTAAAATTAGCGAAGATCGCAATTTAAACTGCTGAAGCCAGCAGATGGTTGCTTTCCTCTCTTTTCATCAGACTAGTTTTTAATGCATTCGTTTTCAAGGGGACTGAAACGAATTGCTTCATCACATTTATATTCAGTTTTCGCAAAATAAACACCCACGCTGCTCTCGTGACGTCAATGTGACGCATATCCTTCGGCCTTTTTAACCTAATTATTGATAACGACGAGCCTTCAATTTTGTCAGTTCGCGCCGACTCCCTTCGCATGACAAATCCGAATAGGAAAGAGCATCGCACTTTTCATGGGGCGGAAAAGTCCTTTCGCAGAAAATAATTAGTAAAACCGAATGGGCATATCGTCTCTCAGAATGGAAATGGTAAAATAAACTGTTTCAAAAGTCAGTTTGTGCATTTTTCTTTGAAACGGATTTCTTGCATTTGAAACATAAGGACATATTGGGCTCAGTCACTTCATGCTGTAATTTTAAATACCATTGTCTCATACTAAACCGAGTCGATTTGGACAAGGAAAAAAACGAGAGTTCTTGTCCAGCCAGTGATTTATTTCCACATTTATATAAATATAACGGCACATAAGTAAAGAAACAGAAAAGTATGGATGGAGAATAGTGTAGCCATGGATATAAAAAAATTTTTTACAGCAACATTGCTATCACGAAGAGACAAACTCAATAGCATCGGAAATAATACTGAATGTCATATAACATATTATAATTTGTACTTCTATTATATTTATGGAAGTTTGGATGGATGGATGATGTTAGTCAATCATGCCAGAATAACTGAGCGACATAGAATGAAATTTAGAACAGAGATAGATTATATTCTAAAGTAGGGTATAGGCTACTATTTATTCTATTGGTCAGGTTAATTGAGTGGCTAATTTTTTATTAGTTAAAAACTAACTTTATCGCCAAAAAAAACTTCATTTACTCACAGCTAAATGAGTAAAACTTCTGTTTTTTCCCCACGATAATGAGGTTAAGCTTAGTTTAAGAGTATGTTTTC
Organism: Argiope argentata; assembly: GCA_026289955.1. Classification (NCBI taxonomy): domain Eukaryota; kingdom Metazoa; phylum Arthropoda; class Arachnida; order Araneae; family Araneidae; genus Argiope; species Argiope argentata. The sequence continues at coordinate 6,416,300 of JAOUZG010009736.1, forward strand.
AACCGGTTATTACAAACTTTTCTTTTTTTTTTGATAGATTTAAAATTAAACATTGTTAGTTAAATGATATTTCGGATTCATTCTGAATTGCATTTGAATTGAAATAAAACATTATAAAGGAAATTAAAAATTTCGAATCTGTTTTGAATTACCGTAACTGGCTTAGAAAATTCAGGCATTTCCGTTGCCCCAATTGGCGTTGAAAATTCACGCATGAGAAATGTTTTCTGTTTGTCGAAATGGATTCAGACTTAATTTTGTTTTGCAAATCAGCAAAACGATTTTGAATAATTGGTTTGCTGTTTTGTTTTATTTCAAGTACATACTGTAAATAAATTGTTTTATGTTAGTTACAGGACCTCAGCTTGGATTTACAATCATTTGGTGTTTTGCGAGGTTGGTAATTTTGCAGTGTGCTTTGTTTGGGTTTGCATTGCTGTCATTTTTTATGTAACTGTAATTCGATCTTTTTTGTTCATTTCTTTCATTTTTTTCCGGCTGTTTGTATTCCTTTTGCCTACTTCACTATTTTGATTAATTTTTTTTAGGTACATTCCATTCTTCTGCATTTATTGATTTTTTTTCTATATTTCCGATAATTTGTTACCTCTTTCATCGAGACTTTACGGTTGCAAAAGCTATAGCTGCCGTTCTCGTCACATTTGACCGTTTCGTTAAAATTTGGCGACAAACAGTTTTTTGACGAAAATTGTTTTCAACAGCACATTATTGATATGGTTTGATAAAATTTTACTTTGCGATCATACTAACTGTTCTCATATATATACATCAAAATTTCCACACGTACGAAATCGCGGATAAGCTAGTATAAAATAGTAATGAAATAAAATGGCATAAAATACAAAATAAAATAAAATATTTTTAAAATACAAATATTATCAAAATGCAAAAATATTCAAACAAAATTGTTCAGACTTATTTAACAATTTCTAATCGAGAATAAGTAAGGTTATTTATTTGAAATTACTTTTTATCATCTGATAATGGCAACGAAATTATATCTAAGCTTCCATTGTTCCTCGAAAATAACTTTAATAGTTGTTACAAAATGACTTCATCAACCTTAATCATAATTCGAAGCTTTGTTTAAAAAGGAATTCCATTATTCGAATGATCAGGGTTTCGAGAAATATTTACACTACAAAATGAAAGGGAGTGTTAGAAATAAAGAGTTGCTCGAAAGCTAGCGTCAGACATATTCTAATTAAATTTAATTTTATAGAAGGTGTGATTAGAGAAATTATAATCTGAGAAGTCTAAGAGAATAAATGTAAAGAATCCAGAGTTTTAACATGCAGACATTTATCAAACTGAAAGTTGACTTCTATTATTTTAAATTATGCTCTTAAATCTATTTATTCAAATATCTTAATTTTGAGAAATGATTTACATACATTTCATTAAACGAATAAAATGCAAGTATATTATTTAATAGAACTGCTATGAAACAAAGTATATTTCTTAGACAATATATTTCAGCTTTGGTGGCTAATACTTAACAAACTGAACCTTTTTGAAATACTTCAAGATGACTCTTAGAAAAACTGTCTTTAGTTATATGTTATATTTCTGTTTTAAATCGCAAGAATTTTAAATCATATTTAAGCTTAGCTTGCGATAAAAATTTGTAAGAGAACTAAGATTCTCAAAATAACGAGAAAAAGTGTAAACATTTTCGAATTAACAGAGATGTTTTGAAGGCTCCTTAAGAAATTTAAAAGCGTTATGGCTTCTTTATACTTAAATATCAAAAAATGTTACTATTTTAAAAGGCATTTCTGTTTATTGCCACTCTAGATTACATCAGGACAGTAAAAGAAAATGCAATAACATTTTGTCGTTTAAAAACAAGTTGGCAGACGATCATTTCAATGAAATAAGTAAAAAAAAATTGTTTCATTCAACTCCTACTCAGGTCAATAAGGAAGATTTTTATTTTAGTTAATTTTTATAAAATAATGACAATTAATATAAGTAATTTATCGAAAAATGATTGATTTTTACAAGAATTGAACGCGCATTCCTCACCTTCATGTGAAAAATATTTATGTCCTTACATTTTACCCTTTGAGCTACTGCCTGTTGATTTCCATTTCCATTAAAAACTGCTAAAACTCTATTTGAAGTATTAAAATTTAAATTAAATTTAATGAATGAATTAATATTTGAAAAAAACTGCATTAACATCGAGTGTCATCCACTACAAGTTTTAAAAAATGTAATGGAACTCGAGTGGACGAATAAAAAGTATTTTATTAATGATTGAAAATTTGAACAAGACATATATATTTAGGAAGAGTGTGAATTAATAGTAGGAATTGATAAAGGGCCTTGTAAAGATTTAATAGACAAGGCAGTTCAAATGTTTTTTTGGTACAATTCCACAATTTCCGAAACACCCAGGGCTCAAAGCTAATAAGTGAAAACATGTTTCATTCCATATTTCTCCGATACACAGAGTTCAGAGGTTTCTAGAAAGAAAGGATGAATGTATCAAAATGAAAGATGCCAGATTATAACTTACAAAACTAATATCACAAATTACGATGCTTATTCCAATAATTGTCGGCACGAAATAAAGTGCAACTTGATTCATCGGAACAAATCGGGTTATTTATAATCATTCCGAATACAAATGCGTCGTTGTCATTCCCGGCACCGGAACTCGACGACTCCTCGCCGAAACGAAACGCTTCCGCAGTGGCACATGAACTCGAAAAGCTTCATCTTATCTTTTCTCCGAGCATTGCTGTGGCAGAGGGATTAAGACAAGCCCCTCTTTCAGGTCCTCTATCATTGGCTTAAAACGGGGCTTCTCTTGGTTGCGCAAACATCAATCTTTCAATACTGAGAAAGAGTTGTTTTGAAAACAATATCGAAGATTCCATTTCAACAATTAGAAAAACAAATAAGTATATAACAAGTTATAAAAAAACAACAAGTTGTTATATATAGGGCTCAATCCAGAAGATATTTTGAGCACAAGTGCCAAATTAGAAATTCATTACGAGGTTTCTGATTTTAGACACGTTATAATAAGTAGGAGAAACCATTATGGCGAGTTTATACTCGGTTAGTTATCAGATGGCAAGTAGACAGGGCATGCGTAGAAAGGGACTGATTTACGTTCGCCATAATTTCATAAGTAAGATTCAGATATTCTGTGCTTGACTATAAATTGCCATTTTGGTATCCCAGTATACTTTTTAATCACCGCGCATAGTATTAAAATGTTGGATATTTACACAAGGAAACAGGGTTAAATTTAAAGAACATGTCCATATACTTAAATTTAAAAAAACTATAGGAAAGAAACTGCAATTAAAATGAAAAAAAGAACACAATCTCGTGCCAGAAAGAGCAAAATATTTCGGAATTAATCTGATAAGCCATCATTTTTTTTCGCCACCCCCCCCCAATTCTACAAACGCATGCGCAATAAGAAAAAATTCAGTATAGCAGCATGTAATAGTCCCGTCGGGAGAAGTACTTGTCATCGACTGAACAGCAGTTTTCAGCCTTTCTGCGGATGCGTCACCTATTTGCCGGCTGATAACTGCCCGAGTGTAAACCCGGCATTAATCCCTTTTCCTGATGCCGAATCATACTTTTTCAGTGCATGCTTGGCTCATGGTGTGTTGTGACTAATGGCACTTGCCGTGGACAAAACTCCGCTGATACGATCGGCAGATTTTAAGCCTAAGAAAGGCGTCTCTCAGTTTTACAAGCAGCGCTATCTAGGGCCAAGAGTACGACTTAACTACTCAAACGTCACAACCTTTCTAAGGGGCGAACTACATTCACGCAAATCCTTCATTCATCTCAGATCGTAATTTAGACCTGGAACAGAGAACTATCGCCTCTGACCCAGTACCCCCAGTGATATTACTCTCGATACGGAGGGATTTGCGACCACGAACAGATTTAACGAGCGCCAGCCGCCAAACACTCGTTTGCCTCATGGTACGCGCCACAATGGGGTCTATTTTTTAAAAGGCTTAGATTCTATACTGTAATTTGTGGTGATTATAGCGGAGTTTATACTGTAGAGTAATACCATGTGCTCTTCTAGTTCTGGTTTTCCGTTAGCTACTGCTTACCAAGTATACACAACCAAGTATACAGTTCGTGAAACAGATATTTAGCAATAATTTCCATGCAAACATAAATTTCAGCAATACTAATTTAGTATTTAAATAGATGGAATAATAAAAAACCTAATAAAATTTTATTTATATTATTATCTTTTTTTTTTTTTCGTTCTCTACTACTACTACTACTTAGAAGACAATTTGTTATTGCTCAAGATAAGAAATGTTTAATCAATTGAGCATCTCGAAAAAGATATGTTTGTATCATGTTATCTTAAATAAAGTATGGATATTTCAATGCGTACAAGAAAAAAAAAGAATTTCTATGTTTAATATTTCCCTTGAATCAAAAAAACATTAGTCAAAAGTGAGACAACAATAAATGTTTTAAAGAATATGCTAGAAAATAAACGAAAGTCAACTTTTGATAAGAATCAACAGAAACATATTTTGTAACGATGCTGAATCAGCATATGCATGCGTTTTCAAAATTTTTGTAAACTAGGAAGCTAAAAAATTATTGTAAAGATTCCTACAATCAAACATATACTGATATTGTATGCAAATTAAAAGGTATTCTAGAATTTAAAGCAATAGCTTATT
>JAOUZG010009736.1:6441014-6455332 GCA_026289955.1 Argiope argentata
TATATATACAGGGTGTCCCAAAAGGTCATTTACAAACTTAACATGCTGGTTTGTCATATCTTGATGAAAAAGATTTACCTAGGGACTTGTGTCCGAAAATTCAAACTGCGACCGCTAGAGGGCGATAATTGCACAAAAATGGGAGAACGGGGAAAACAGTCATTTCAGGCGTGGACGTTGAAGGAGAAGGAAGAATGAGTTTAGTAACTCAGAAATGACCGACATGCATTACGTATATGGGGCCGCTGATGGAAATGGACGATCTGATGGGTGATGTTCCAGCCGCTACACGCGGAAACATCCGGTTTCAGCATGATGGGGCGCCTGCTCACTGTAGCTACGCTGTTCTAGAATACCTCGATAGGGCTTATCCTAATCACTGGGTCGGTAGAGGCGGACCAGTCCAATGGCCGCCGCAATCCCCCGACCTGACTCCCCTGGATTTCTACCTGTGGGGGACACATGAAGTCTATGATGTACGAGACATCCGTAACATCGGACATGGATCTTATCACCAGAATGCGCAAGCGGTAGCACGTGTCCGTGACACTCCTGACGAATTTGAACGGGTGCGTGAATCCATTCGCTGACGTTGTGAAACGTGCATTATGGCGAATGGCAAGAGATTTGAGCATTTGCTGTGATGTAATGATATTTTGTAATAAAAACCCTATTAACACCGCTGTCGATATCATTTTTTTTCTCCTCATCCAAACCTGCAATTATCGCCCTCTAGCGATCGCAGTTTGAGTTTTCGGACACAAGTTCCTAAGTTAATCTTGTTCATCATGATATGACATACCAGCATGTTAAGTTTGTAAACGACCTTTTGGAACACCCTGTAAAGGTAAATGCTGCGCTATGGTATTTAGACCTGTATTTACTCTAATCCGGATTTTTATATCTATAAAATTATAAATTGTATTATTATTATATTTTCTGTTAATTTTTTGAATTAAAAGAGCGTTGTTATACAAATTAATGCAAAAATGAATGAATGCTGGAAATGAGTTTTTACACTCAATAGTCCTGAATTATTACATTATATTAACAGCCTCATTCGTATTCCTATATCTATGAGAATTTTTTCTGATTTAAGTGGATAAGTGCGTAAACTATTTTTTTTTAAATAAAAACCTCAAGGAAGTATGAAAGGCAGTAAAAAAATTATATACTCAAGATATGAATGAACACGTAATTATCAAAGGAAAATCAAAAAATATTTAAAACAAATATAAATGAAACGTTTCCGTTTGATGGATTTGTGAATCACTTCCATTCAACAAGTTCTGCTTTGAATACGCCTGTCTGGAACATGCTTGTTCTGGCCACTTTCTACGTGTTTCTGGTTATTCATAAACCGCATCAAAGGCAAAACTGGGTTTTATTAATTATTTGTAAAGATTCTTGTTATTTTCTCTGTCTTGTAGCAATTCTAAATTGCTGAGAAACAATTCTTAAACGATAATGTGTAAGAAAAAAAACATCAATTAAAATAAAGATTTAAATGAAATCTATTTTTATGTATCATGTCAGAACATCATTTCTTGAACGGTCAAGCACCACGTGCTCGTGCAAGTTAAATTATGTTTTTATTCATTTTAATCGTTTCATTGAATGAGTCACAAATGAGTTCATTGAATGAGTTTGTTGTTTAAAAATATATCTCATTTACTATTTATTTTATTTCGCGTAACCACTTGCTCAAAATGATATTTTTCTAGGTTTCATTTGCTGTAATACTTAAAATATTTTTTACTTTAATCAGAGCTTTCGTAAATACAATGGCAAAGCGTTATTAAAACCTTTTTTTTTTTCGAGATGCTCAGGCAGAAAATATTTTTTTTAAATTTTTTTGTCTACGGATTTTTGTTGACGCCAAAAACCTCATCCCCAAAACATCATGTTCTAACATGATAAAAAAACTTTAATATAATTTAGATTAGACTTATAGCATTATTTTTTTGCAATTGCCTATTAATTTAACATAAGTAATTAATTATCTTAAATAAATTTCAATTTTCTATTGAATGATATCTTTTATTGGTTTATTTTTTAGTAATTAGCCCATTATTTTCACCAAAGTGAAAATTTCAAAGAAAAACTGTGGATTCATAACATTTTATTAGTTTTCTATAATATAGAAAGAACAAAAAAACTTCTTGAAAGCCAAAAACAAAGAAAATAATTAAACAGCACCTGAGTTTTTATTCATTCAAGACCTAAATTTCTCTTATTTGAAATCTGAAATGAAAATACTTTGTTGAATGTGTCATTTTATGAAATTTCTAGTGTATTTCAAGCTGGTTAATCGTTTTAAGGTAGTGAAAATTGTGGTAAATATATTTTATGACGTTGAGTTCACGTGAGCAATCCAAGAGTTCACGTGACACAAAAGTAAGAGTATCCATATGTTACGTTGAAGGTGTGAAAAATAATTTTAAAAACGTGCAGACATCTAATTGTAATTAAATGTCTGTTTATTTGCATTTTATACTGTTCCACGTCCCTTGACGGATTCGAACAAAATGTGGCTAACATGCTCTTTATGTGAAAATGGTGAACTTTTAAAAAAGCTGCTATCCCTTTTCTAAAAAATTTGACGTTTACCAATCAGAATTTCAGAACAGTTCTCTACACCAAAACTATTTTTACATTATTTCAAAATATAAGAAAAATTATATTTTGAATGATGCCAAACCAATTTCTAAACAATTATTTTTCTGTGCTCAATAAATTTTTAAAAATAAACTTAAATGCAAATAGTGACACTTTCATTTTTGTGTTATTCTGAAACATATTAATCCTACTATACTGTTTATTCGCATTCATCACAAGTAAACTTTTGCTAATGTTAAAAATGCTTATTTTAAAATTTTTAATTTTTTCATTAATTCATAGAATAACCAACTTTAACATGCGAAAGTAGTAATTTACCTCAAATATTTTTTTAAAAAAAATTGTTGCATTTCTTTTATTGTTTGTCTGAATTCTGTCTCACATTTCAGCACTTTTAAATATTTGAAACAGACATTTGGCATATCAGGTATCTTTTTAATGTCGTTTTTTTAGACTTTACTCATAGAAAAAGATTTTATTTCATTTGATAAGTTTGTCAGTTGTTTTTAATTATTATATTTTTATACGCACCAGACTCAAAGATATTTTTTAACATGTCAACGGGTACTTCAAGTTTTGACAAACTACAGATTGTTGAACCTTTTTTTTTTCCTTTTGACTAAGTATGGTCTAGAATTCGGGTTTTCCCCCAGTTAATCGTTATTGTCAAATCACCATGGCTCAAATTTCAAGCACTGGATTTTGAATATATGATTAAACATTAAGATAATGTAAACATCACAGTCTAGAAAATAATTTATATGTGGAGGTAGATTAGGAAAAAAAAGCTCTGTTAATACTAAAATATTTCTACTAAAAAAATTACATGTAAAAAAAATATCATTATTTTTATGCTGGTATTTTTGAGAGCACATTCTATTCTATTTAGCATCATCTGAATTTTATTATTAATGAAATTCTACTTTTGATATGTTGTTACCTCAAATATCAGAATGCAGAAATATTAAGTACATGGTATCAAAAATCTTTTCGCTAAGTTAAAGGTACTTTTCCTTTAACCGGGCTTAAGAGAAAAATCACCAAATAATGTAGAATTTCGCCAAATTTCTTTGGTGATTTTTTGATTCCTCCCGTTTAATGGAAAATAATCAAAATTTAATCTCTTTAAAGTCAACAGTACATTTCATACTATTTCCAAAATCAAATATGTAATACCAAGTTCTGGAGGGAAAGCTTATTATATATATCGTCTTCTTTATTGCAATCCTTTTATGTATATGCGCTAAACGGTAAGACTATGAACGCTTTTTAATTCAAAAATTCGTTTGACTAATAATTGATTTATTATAAATAATTATTGAAGTTTTAAAGCATTTAAAAGGTTAATATGTCGTTCCTTCAGACAAAATAGTTTTAAAATTATTTTTCCAATTTAAAACAGGTCACAGGGTGGTCTCCGTAATTTTATCGCCTCCTCCTTTATTTCGTTGTTAACCCGTATAAAAATTGCATAAAAATTGTGGATCTTCATCAAGACCATGAAAGCCACGAGTGTTCAGATTTTTATTTTCAGAGGATTATAGTGAGAGTTTTCTGCTTCATAATTTAGGTGAAAATTCAAAAATGCAATTTTCATGTCTTTTTTTGGTTGCCTGAAACAAACGTTTTTAAAAAACTACGAATTTGGTGGCAAGATCGCACGCCAAATTTCAATTTTTTAAGTAATTGCGTTTTTGAGTTCCCGACTTTATATTTACTCGAAAGAAGAGGCAGAAAGATGATTAATCCCTTGACAGATTTAGTTCCAAATACGATTAGGATTACTCAAATGATGTTAAATTTGGGCTCCAAATTGTATTCATTCAGCTCTTTATGTTAAGTAATTATTGTTTTCACTTGATCTCATATCGACACACAGACGAACAAATTTGCTTTGCATAGATTCAATTCAAAATTTAACATAAATGTACAAATTCGGTGTAAACACATATAATCTATATTTCTCCAGCTGGGTCAAAACGTTTTTTTTTTTTAATTTTTTTGTCGTTTTGTTCTCTGTCAGATAAGTGTTCCAAAAATGAATTTTTTGAACTGGGAGAAATTTAAAACATAGAAATTCATCAAAATCTTAATTTTTTTTTGACGATCATGGATTAGATTGTTGATTTGATTGACACAAGAGCCAGAAAAAGCCATACTGCGTCATGTATATGGTCAATAAGAAACTAAAGTATAAGAATTCAAACAGCGTTCAGTGAAAAAAAGGCTCTTAAGAGTCTATGATAAAATTCTGGATCAATTCAATGATCAATAAAACAAATATATAGGTTTAGATAAAATGTTAAAAACCAATTATTTAAAAAAAAATTTAAAAGGTCTCCTCGAGGATTTTCCCCCAATACTGTTCGCATGTCCAGTGATGAAGAGTTAAATAACTGCAAACGATGAAGATTAAAAGCAAGACATTCTATTAGAATATGAAGAACTGTTAAAATTAGCTGGTATTTGAAGTAAAAACGAGTACTTATGTATTATACCGTCCAACTTTATCGCCAAATTTGAAGTCGTCGCCAATGAGGTGCTAAACCACCATTATGGTAATCCGGCAAATGTGTAATCTTTCGATCTTTATCGCCAAATTTAAATCCGTCGCCAATGAGTTACTAAACCGTTTTCGAAGACGGTCTAGTACGTAAGTACTCAAAAACGATTAAAGATTATGGAGTTTGGGTGTTTATGATCTCCATATGAAATGCTGATATTAGCTTCTTAAAATCTAATTCATAGTAAAGAATAAGCTTGCATAAGGAAATTGCGTTTCCATCTTTTTTAACTATAAGAAAATGTTTCATCTAATAAATTGCCGGAAATCATTGAGCGTATGAAAATAAAAGCGAATTTGTAAAATTCAAAAAAAAACCCCTTCTGTATTGCAGTTACAGTTAAGCTGATGTAATTCGAAAGAATAATAATACAAGTAACAATGCAAAATAAATAAAATAAAAATTATACAGTCAGTAATGCCAGGTTTACACTTGACTAGTTATAAGATGGCAAGCAGACAGAGCATGTGTAGAAAAGGTCTGAATTATGTTTGCCACAATTAAGATAGATTCAGGCATTCCATGCTTGGCTATAAATTGCCATTTTGGCGTTCTAGAATTTTTCTTTTTCATTACGTGTCGTTTTGAAAACGACGGACATTACACAAAGAAACAGGATAAAATAAAAAAAGATAAATTAATCAAAATTTGGAAAACCATAAAAAAGAAATGGCAAATAAACAACACAACCTCGTATCAAAAATAACTAAATAAAAAATGTCGAAATTATTCGGAATGAAAAGTTATAAATTTCTTTTCGCCTAAAAAGGCCACCAATTTCGTTAAACGTGTGCACAGTACGTAAAAATACAATACAGCGGTTCGTAGTTGTCGCGTCACGACAATTACTTGCCATCGGTTGAACAGCATTTTTCAGCTTTTCTACGCATGCTCTGCCTATTTGCCGTCACATAACTGTCCGACTGCAAACACGGCATTAAAATGAATTTTTCAATTTTGCTGTTGCCAATCCGCTACTCTTTAATACTACTTTCTTTTTATATGCTGATTCTATGAGAAAGTTAACTGAGTGAAACTCCAATTTTTTTTGTGTGTGTGCTTGTGTTCTCTTGTTTATTGACAATAATTTTTAGATCTTAACTTCTGGAAACCGGGGATAACAGCCATCATAGCTATAAATCCCAATACCTTATATCTTTCAAGTTTCAAATTTATGAGAAAGTAAAAATATAAATGACTACTCAAATTCATTTTGACTTCTGGAGGGATAATTCACATATCAACTTATAATTAAAAAAAACATTTTTCTTTAAATAACTAATAAAATCTAGTTTACTATTCCAGTATATTCAAAATACGGTGCTTTACTGTTAGCCGGACACCAGCGAAAAATTGTCAAATAATGTAGGATCAGACTCATTTCTCTGGCGATTTTTCGCTTGAGCCCAATTTACAAAAATACTATTCATCTTAACTTACCGAATTTCTTTATAGTATATAATTAATCATTAATTTTGCATTATTATCAAACTAAAAAAATTTTAGTACATTTCTAAGAAAAGTAAGTTCGCATTTTGGCGAATGCAAATGATAGGATTTTGAAAGAAAGGAAGACAATAACATTTCCTTTCTTTCCAAATGTCAAGGGTGACTCGCTCTGAATGACAACACGAAGCGCACACTTTCAGCGCTTTATCTTTTACGCATCATTAGTTTTTTTTTTATCAGAGAAAGTGCCGCGATTGACAGCAGTAAAGTGATGAGAACGTGCGTTTTGCTACCGTCCTTCTGGTTTCGTAGTATGTGTAGCTGATGACCTCCCAAGGCTTCGTGGATAATAAGGCTTCTTATTTGTGTTCGGTTTTGCTCAGTGCGTTTATCTCTCGCATCGCCTATGAGATCTATTTTATCGCTTTGCAAATGTTTGAATTCCCATATGCAGGTGTATATTTTTCTGAAAAGTTGTGAGGGGAGATAAGGACGGGTTGATTGTGTCGTCAATCAGCCAGAAACAAATTCATGTCAGGAAGTGATAAAAAATGAAATTATTGGATCATTATACGCCCTGAATTTGTTTCGATCTGCGAAAAAAATATTAAGATAAATAATTTTAAGGCAGAATGAATAATAATAAATAAATAAACTTGTTGTTGTTGTTCTCGTATTCCACTTTAGAACAGAAGGAGGGGTGCAGTAGCTTCTGAGGGTAAATCATAGAACAGACTCTTCGACCCGCCGCGAAGGCATTCGGATTAACCATAGCAACTGAATGACCGCAGTAACAGCAAATAGCGGGAACTGTGGTTGAGTCCTGATGGCCATCACCGGCCACGGTACAATCCTCCCCGAAGGAAGTACGTCCCGTCATCGATGGGAGGAGTCTAACCCCCCACCTATTAGTGTACCCACCGGATTGGAGAAATCCAATCACCATACCGGGAGCATCTCATCCCCAATTACGAGGTGTCCCCCGGGGGGTAGCTTCTGAGGGTATGGACCTCTGAGCACTCGAGGACATAAGTCCGACTTCTAGCTCACACACGTCACAAACCCTTTTTACGGGGCGGATTTCATTCATTCATTCATCCACAGATCGTGATTTAGATCTGAAACAGAGAACAATCACCTCTGACCCAGTACCCCCAGTGATATTACTCTTGACGTAAAGGACTTTGTGACCACGACAGACTTAACGTGCGCCAGCACCTCACACACGGAGCGCCTTCGGCTGGCGGGTTTGAACTCGCAGGTCAAGGATTGCGGTTCTAACGCCCTACCAATCAAGCTATACCAGTTCATAAAAAGTTTTGTTTATAGGTTTGAAAATAGAATACACGATGCTTAGAATTAATTCTACAATGCATCCTGTAAACATATGATTACAAAATGGGGGGAGATGATGGATGGAGTTAAGATTTAGGACAGAAAAAAAACAAATCTATTAATATACATTCTTGAATTAGAAAGAACAAATTAAAAAACAATGAACATTTGAGAATAAATTTTAATATATATAAATTACGTGTCACGTTGTTTGTCTGCGATAAACTCCTAAACTACTAAACCGATTTTCATAAAATTTACACACCACTTGCAGTTTGATCCAACTTAAAAGATAGGATAGTTTATATCTCAATTTAGAGTGGCAATTAATTAACCCTCCTTAATTTCTGTGAAATTAAAACCTGTAATGCTACTTTTCGAGTGAAACACGGCCTTTCGAAACAGCGATCGCTGATGCACCCCGTTTCGTCCCGTAAAACGGCGGCCCTAAAAATTTTACTTTTTCGCCTACGGATTTTTGTTGACGCTCATTCCCAAAATTACATCATGGTCTGACATGATAATAGCATTTTTATTTGATGTGTTTATAATCGCTTTTCAAAGTTAGTTGATATTATTAAATTGATGAAATCAATATCGAAGGTGAGGAGCTAGTCGTTGAGTGTGCATAATATTGTATTTATTTTTGAAACCCATTTTAATAAATTAACAAACTCGCCTATAAAGATCGGGTCTTAATTTCTTTACTTGTTACCATATTTCTTTTGTCGCCAAGAAGGAATATTACCTTAGAAACTGAAGACTAATGGATGCAAATTAAGCCAACATCAATGTTTTCTTTCAGTAATTAGTATATTATACACAAAGCAAATTTTAAGCAGCTCTTATTCATTCAATTCCTACTATATATCTTGTTTAAAATTTTCAGTCGCTAATAAAATACTTTTTATTCATCCATTAATTAATTAAAACTGACTTTCTTTCCAAAAATCGTCATTTTTCCGCCACCATATTGGTAAAACTTCAGTTCGTTTCCTCCCCCCACCGCTCATGTAGTTAGGCTTAACATGTTTTCAATGATTCTTCTAACGATTTCAAACGATTCTGTTTATTTTCTTAATGTTTGATGCATTTAAAATGAAACATTATTAATTAATGGAACTTCTGATTCCTTTTGAAGTACTTTCGAATTAAAGTAATACAGAATAAAGAAAATTAAAAATTTCTAATCTGTATTGCTCTACCCCAACTGGCGTAGAAAATTTATGCTTTGCGTTTTCTCAACTGACGTTGAATCTTCGATTGGCGTTGAAAATTCAACTCCAATTGATGGTTTTCCGCTACGAACTTGATTCTGTTTTGACCAGGTATAATTTTTTGATAAACTATTTATATTAATTGTAATTTTTTAATGAAATGGTACTATAATAAAAAATTCTTTTTTGACCTAAGTAGTAAGTAACTTACTTTTTTTATATTACTTGTTTTAGATATAAGGTATTCCAAAATTGAAATAATCTTTTAGTTCATTAAATATTGACTTTTTCATACATTTTCAATTACAAAGTTTCATTAAGCAAGGTTACGCAATTGTATTAAAAATTCAGCTTATGAATAAAAAAATAATTAAAAAAATAAAGTTACATTTTTACACGGTCTATAGAAAAGGAGTATGCATGAGTACGATATTTTTCACATATTTATCTATATAATTCCACGTTTCTATCTATAAAGTTTATATATAGAATTGAGATATGCTTAATTTTATATTTAAAAGAGCTGATCACAAATTTTTGATGCAAATGTTTATTTCAGAAGTGCAAATTTATTCAATAACGAATCACCAACTCATGAAAATATTTGTCTGCTAATGCATTATCCAATCATCGTGTCAAAAAAAGTTTGCTTAGCATACATAATGCTGTAAACCTTGGTTGAACTTATAAAGAAGAAAAGATAAACTTGAGAAACTAAGTATATAAGTTAACTTAGAGGAGCATTGAAATAAAGACCAAGAAAAGAAAATTCTCTGCTCGTAACTTGTTTATTTTCTAGAAGTATTTTTCAGATCAAACGAATTCAACCTGAGTCCGAAACAAGAATAAATTTTCTTCAGTATTTAAAAAAAAAAAAAAGCATCCTACAGTGGCACTATAGAAGGGCTATTTCCTCCTTTTCTCTAACACCACCATACCACGCTATACGTGCAAGAGATGCAGTGGAGGACAGAAAGAAAACAGAAAAGAAAGTGCTTGATTGCCCGCTAATTTTTTTATAGTCCCCAAAATGTCCCAAGTCAACAATTTTTTTTTTTTTTTTTTTTTTTTTTTTTGCGTAAGTCTGCAGCAAATTGAAGATTCACAATTCTGCGTAGGCGTAATCTGAAAATTACAAAATAAACCCGGCAATGGAACATCTTGATAGGTTATGTATACCGGAATTTTGCGATCTTAGCATTGTCCGAAAATTATCACGCAAAGCTATTTATTTGGTATTATTATCGTAATCTCATAATCGCCAATTAAACTCTGGAATTGTAAAAAATAAACAAGTCCCACTTGTCTTAGAACATGAGAGTATTGGAAAGAATATTGCTGCTGTTTGTTAATAAAAATCTTTGTTTGTAAAGTGAAGTTTTTTTAATTGCTTGCCTCAAAAAACTGTATGCTGTAAAAATGAATCGCCAGTTAAATTCTGGAACTGCATAAGGGAATGAGAGGGTAAATCCCACTTGTCTTAGCACATGAGAAAGTACTGGGAATAATATTGCTGCAGTTTGTTAATTATAAAAATCTTTGTTTGTAAAGTGAAGTTTATTAAATTGCTTGCCTCGAAAAATTGTAATCAGTACAAATGAATCGCCGATTAAACTCTGAAATTATAAAAGGGAATGAGGTGGTAAATCCCACTTGTCTTAGCACATGAGAAAGTACTGGAGACAATATTGCTGCTGTTTGTTAATTATAAGAACCTTTGTGTGTAAAGTGAAACATTAAATTACTTTCCTCAAAAAATTGTATGCTGTAAAAATGAATCGCCTATTAAACTCTGGAACTGTATAAGGGAATGAAATGGTAAGTCCCGTTTGTCTTAGCAGATGAGGATGTATTGGAGATAATATTGCTGCTGTTTGTTAATTATAAAAAAATATGTTTATAAAGTGAAGTTTATTAAATTGCTAGCCACAAAAAATTGTATGCTGTAAAAATGAAGGATTAAAGAATTTCTTTAATAAACACATCTTTATGAAGATCATTTAATAATTTTGTGGGAAACAGCTATATTCCTTTTATTTATTATCCTATAATTGATATTTACGTATTATACCACCCAACTTTATCGCCAAATTTGAAGGCATGGCAAATGAGTTGCTAAACCGCCAATTATGGCAATCCGGCAATGGTGTAATCCGTTGATTTTATCGCCAAGTTTAAATATGTCGCCAAAAAGTTACTAAACTGTTGGCGAAGGCGGTATAATACGTAAGTATCGTATAATTCCCAAATTCTACCAACGAAAGCGAATTCAAGCCAACTGTTGTGACGTGACCTCATTCTAGAGCGTCATCAAGGAAAATTTGAGCAATTCAATTTATTAAAGGGAGTTTCAATCAAGAGAAAGCCTGACATAATTCTTTCATGCAATTACTGCCTCATTCCCTCGCATTAAAAAGTTGCAGGCTGCCAACAAGAATTTTGTTGTCCTGCGTCGCTGACACCATACTTTAAATTAAAATTGTCCGCTCGTAGACTGATTTAAAAACATTAACATAATGAGATTATTTGGACGTCCGCCATTTCCCCTATCAACTTTGTTAATTCAATATTTACTTCATAAATTGATGAGCTTAAAATGTCACATTATATTAAGGGGATTTTTTTCCCTCTGAAGCGTAGGGTTTTATCAAATATTTGACGCTAAAATTTTCAGGAATGAAAAGTTTATAACCCAAGTTATATCCAAGTTGACTAGTCAAAGTGCTTTAAGGCGAATGAAGAAATAAACCCATCTTAATATTCTGAAAAAAATTATTTCTATTGAGCTGAGTAACGTTCGTAAATTTTAATCGAATAGTTGATAGAAATTTTTAGGATCACAAATATTCTCCTATTTTAAAATGATTTTTAAATTTCTATCAACAGACTTCTTTACCTTCTCGTGTACTTAGTGTAAGGAAATTATAGTATTCGTCAAAAAAATTCGAACCTGAAATTCTGACGAATCCCCCCACTTTATCTTTCCTGAGTTCGGGGAAAAAAATATTTTTGAAAAATGTCCGTCCATCTATCTGTCCGTGATAACTCAAAATTGGTTTAATGAATAAAGAATGAAATTTTATATATAATCTTTATACCAAATTTGTAGATTTCTTTCAAATTTCGGGCAAAATATGTTCTGAGGAAGTTCGACTGTTCGAATATAATTTAACACGATAATTTTAAGACGAAGAGAGCTAGAAAGATAAAATTCGATTCATAGAACTAAAAGCTATAGAGTAGATACCTATTAAATCTTGAGTCAAATTGACCATCTGTCGATCAAGAATGTGGTACTTTTCCGTTAGTTGGGCGCAAGCGAAAAGTTGCCAAAGAAATTTGGCAGAAATCTACGTTATTTGGCGATTTTTCGCTTTAAAATCGCCGTCAGAAATTTGGCGGAATTTCGCATTATTTGGCAATTTTTCGCTTGTGGAATGGAAAAGTACCAAAAATGCAGTTGCGATATCTCGATTATTGAGTAATGACATTAAATTTGACATTGAGTTTTGCGCCAAATTTTTGTCTCAATCGGTTGGAAAAAACACATTTATAATTCAAATTTGATTTCTGGCTACTCCTAGTTTATATCAAGGATTAATCGCCAAGGAATAACACAATAGATTCAGCAAAAATGCTAAATTTTTGCCAAATGATATTTTGTAACTATTACACACCAATGCTATGCTAGGCATTCTCTAGTATAATATCCTGATTTGAATGCATGCGAGAAAGTTTTGAGGTTCCGCTGGTTAATCAACATATAATTTTATGTCTATGGAAGGTAAGTCGGAAAAAATTAGTTGGATATCACAAACACAACATTTTCTTGACCACACGCTATAATCGATATCCTAATGTGGAAGCATTTGAGAAAAGCTAGGAGAGAATATTCCAAATTTCTTACAGCTCCAATGGAGAAACATTCTAGTGACGTCACATCCGTTTGTGCATATCGTTTGCGCATTATTTAAAATTTAATGTGTATTTTGTTAGGCTATTTGTAACGTTAAATTTCCTCCTGGTTAATAATTCAAAATCATATTTTCACCATTTCTCCATTCTTTATTTCCTTATTCGTGCAACACAAGAATATGAAATGTTTCCATTCAGAAATTAGACTTCATTCCCTCTCAAAATTTAGAATCTTATTATTGATTAAATTGAATTTTAAAAATCTTATTATTGATTCTTAAATTGATTAAATAGCCATTTTCTTATGAAATAGCATTAGAATCGAAATAATGAAATTTTATGAAAAAAAAATTCTTATGAAATAGGTTAAGAAGTTTTCTTAGAAACTCCTTAATTAATTATCAAATGAGGCTTTTGGTAACTAGAGATCTATAAAATAAATTTTCGTTTTGTCCAGAAAACCCTATATTAGAACCAATAAAAATATATACTTTATACTTTTTTCTCACTTGCTTTAGACCATATTAAGAAGATGGAGAAGAATAAGAATTTTAAAAAGAACTTTTTAATACGACAATCTTATTATTTTTGTTTACACTGCCCAATAATTAAGCCTAGGGCCTATCTGCAACATGCTAGTTAATATAAATATTTATAATAATTTCTATGGAAAGAAAAATTCCAGCTTGAATTTTAAATATATTCATTTTACATTCTTATAATAAATAAGTATCTAATAGTAAGAAAAAGGGAAAGAGTTCCATATTTGTATGAAACATGAGCATCTAAATAGTGTTGTTGTTGTGGCTAATGGCATTTGCCGTGGACAAGCCCCGCTGATACGATCAGCAGATTTTAAGCCTAAAAAATGCGTTTCTTTGTTTTACAAGTAGCCCCATCTAGGGCCAAGAGTACGACTTAGATACTCACACGTCACAACCCTTTTTAGAGGGCGGGCTACAATCATGCATATTCATTCATACATCTCAGACCGTAATTTAGATCTGGATCAGAGAACGATCACCTCTGACTCAGTACCTCCAGTGATATCACTCTTGATATGGAGGACTTTGCGACCACGGACAGATTTAACGGGCTCCAGCCGCCACACACTCGAGGAATCTTTTGGCCGGTGAGCTTCGAACCCATAACCTACGGAGTACGAGTCCAACGCTCTACCAACCAGGCCATCCCAGCCCGCATCTAAATAGTGAAAAGA
>JAOUZG010009736.1:6475332-6493320 GCA_026289955.1 Argiope argentata
ATAAAGTGAGAGAGAGAGAGAGAAAGGAAAAATTGCGAGAAAAACAATGAAAAGTATACTTTTCTTATTTTCCCACCAAAAATCTTCACTTCCCCACCGCCAAATGGGTAAAACTTCAGTTTGTTCAGTAATGAGGTTAGGCTTAACAAGTTTCCAACCAATTATTTCAAAGAATTCTGCTTATTTTCTTAGCGTTTGGTTCATTTAAGTTTAAATGTTGCTAATTAATCAACTTTTCCAATTCCTTTCGAAGTGCTTTGAATTAAAATAATACAGAATGATAAAATTAAAAATTTCCAATCTGTATTGCGTTACCCGAACAGACGTAGAGAATCCACACATTTGCATTGCCTCTATTGACGTAGAAAATTCACGCACGGGCAGTGCGATTAAACTGTTTAAATTTTAATCAAAAGTTTAAAAAAATATGTGTATATTACTGTTGTAGTTATTTTAATCTCGATCGACAAATAAAATAGACTTGACTTGATTTTAAAGAAACACCAGGTACGCGTTGTAAATAAATTGTTTTTAGGTTAGTTGTGTTCTTTTTCCATGCGTACGAAGTCGCGGATAAAAGCTAGTTTTGAATAAAACAGTACTCACGAAAAAAATTTAAAATACTTTTATTAAGAAAATCAGAAGCCAAAATAAATTAACCACAACTTTACAAACATACATAAAAACAATAAACATGCAACTATCTTAGAGCCAACAATCTGCAGTCAAAATCACACCAAAGCTTTTTGAAGCAAATAAATATACACACTCATAAAGTCACATTAATCAGAGCCCTCAACGGGAAAACACACACTTCACTTTCACGAATCCTCAGCGATCACATAACTAGACGGTTGCAGAGAGTGAGTTTAAAACTCGAGCTCATTTCACAATACATTATACATAACGGAGCATTTGTTCTCAGAAATAAGAGAAAATAATAAAGGTAACCCTGAGAAACTACAAAGCCGACAAATACATTTTTTTCCTTTCCTATTCTTATATTTTCAGAGGATAAAAAATAGTAATCGTAGAATCCTTTGCCTTGTTATAAAATTCCATTATTAATTTACATGATTTTTTTCGCATAGTAAAATTTTGAGCATTAAATCGCTGCATCTATTTTTAAATCATGTTTGTACTTTGAAGATCAAAGCTATAATCAATTAAATATGGACGATATTTTAAAATATATATTGCTTGATGCAAATATGAAATAACTCTTTTCCCTAGGCAATTTTTTTCTTGATTATGATTTGTCATTTCCATCTGGATGACCCTTTCTATACTGTGGAAAGCTGCGATTAAAAAAAAAAGTAAGGTATCTGAGGATAATATGCCCTCTCATATTTCAAACTAAAAACTGATAGTTTTGATAACAGGGGCAGGGGGAGATACTGGTGCTCTCATTCTTGTGAAGAATTTCATTTCATTTACGATTTAAAATTTTCAATTTTTACAGACATATTTGTTTTAAAGATAATATAAACATAAAGCAATTCTTTTATCTTTATTACATTTTATTTATTTTTATGAAGCTAATTTATTTGTTTATATTAAAAAATTTTCAAATAAAAAGATGAATATACTTTCCAGTAGGTCAAAAAGTATAGAATAGTTACAAAAAAGAAAAGGGGAGCAAAATGAGGATTAAAAAAATGAATTTTGTATTAATAAGATACAAATACTATAACTTAAGATAGTTTATTACTTTACAGCTATCCTGATAAATGCCAGAATCATAAATAATTGGGAGAAATTCATTATAATATTTTAGAAAAATATCAATCAGATTCCATAGCGCAATAAATATATAAAAAAATTCTTTGACTATATATATAAAAAAAGGACAGATTTTTTAAAAATAAAATAAGAATAAGTTTAGGAGGCAAGCAAATGCAGATTCCTTATCCACCAAAAAGATTGTATTAATTCAATC
Source organism: Argiope argentata (assembly GCA_026289955.1). Lineage (NCBI taxonomy): Eukaryota > Metazoa > Arthropoda > Arachnida > Araneae > Araneidae > Argiope > Argiope argentata. The sequence continues at coordinate 6,477,272 of JAOUZG010009736.1, forward strand.
CTGCTGTATAGTACCTATTGAATCATTTTCTAAATAATAGAACTTTTCTTTGGATGAATTTTAAATTATAACTCAAACTACAAAGAAGTAATGTTATCAGCACTAGATGTATCACCCTCATATACCTTACATTTGTTCCTATTACTTTTTATGTAAAAATTCTTGAATAGTAACATTTAATGAGTTTATACTCATAATTAAAATTTGTAACTTCTGTTGAATACTGTTTAGAAAATAATCCAGTTCATGCCTCATATTATTTAAAATATCTACAGTAGTAATCTGCCCGATTTCATTCAAATTTAAATATTCAATTCAAATATACTGGAAATAAAAGATTATACAAATACCACTCCTGAAGGAAGATAAAGACATGCAGCTTTAAGGACCATCATATTAGATATTGAGAAAAACTGCGGTAAGAATCAGAAAATCATACATAAAAGCAAAAATGTAAAATATATCAAATAATTAATTCTCTCGGCATTTTATGATATTTAAGTATTTAAAGCTTATCCAAAAGGACTTCTGATATATTTTGTATTATTTAGTATATTATATTTAACATAAATCTTCCAAAGCAATAGACAATTAATTAATTATTTACTACAAGAAATATTTTTAACCAAGAATTATGAAGCTCATTAATATAAAGAAAAAATCATATCTCTTCATTTACAGTAGTAAAACATGCTAATAGTGTTATCTTAAGTCATACCATTCTTTTCAAATAGCAATGTTTCACAACAAAATTCATGAATTCGAGTCAGCAAAAAAGAAAAATCACAAACAATGCATTACAAGTATACATTACAATACTTTGAAAACACTCGGGATACTATTTATAACTGTTCAATAAACAGTTTTTAATACAATAGCTTTCTGTAGAAATAAACACAATTTCACATTTAAGCAAAGCAATAAATTGTTGAGTATGTATGCTTGAAATCTTGATTAAAATTTATAGCATTGATTAACAGTAGAAATAGATATTTCATGACATGGAGTTGATCATGATCATTAAAAAAAAATCACACAGCTCCTAAATATCTAATATTAATTATACAGACATTCTTTTTCAGATAACATTATTTCACATAAAAATTCATCTTTAGATATTTATTAAAAGTTAACCCATTTTATGAAGAAAATATTTGTTCACTTGAAATACATTCAAAATGCAAATAATGTGTAATACTTCAACAAAACCCCTTTTTTTATAAAATGAAAACAAATCAGACAAAAATCATTAATTATCTAAGATAATTTAGAATATTTTTGAAAACTATACAATTCCAGTTATATAAATAATTTTTCTATCAAATCAAATCAAATCTTTATTTTGATTTTTTAAATATTCTTTCTTTTAAAAATTTGTTAATTTTAATCAGAATATTACAAATTGATTAAGCATTGCCTAACGACCAGAATCAGTCTTGAAAGCTTGATTTCATGTATCCAAATATTTTAACAAAATGTTTAAAGTTTTAATAACTACAAAATAAAGATAAATGAATTCTTACTCTGTTGCAAATTGGATACTCACATTGAATGATTAAAATAATCATAATTTCTTCTAATTGCTCCAGGTCTGTATTTTAAACTTAGATATTGAAGACTACTTTTAAGTTCACATTGGGTTTGTCACTAATATGGCCACACAAACTGTTACCCTGAACAACCATGCAGTGAGCACTTCAGTGCAATATTTGATTATTTGACTTAACAGCCGTCTTGTTTTAATGACTATGGCAAAGTAGCGTAATTGGAAATGTGAAAAGGTAAATTAAATAGTAGATTTCAATTAAACAATACTCCATTTTATTTTGCTATGGAATTAAATTTATCAAAAAAAAATTATTTTCAAGATTAGATGGCATTAATAGGAAATCTGTATATAAATTAAAATCAAATCATTGATTTCTCTTTTTTTAAAAAGGAGGTAATGGTACAATGAAAGAAAAGTATTAAAATTATAGCGGCAATTATAAAAATTAAATGAATTAGAGATTTGCAACTTCAGAAGATAAACAGATATTCAGAGGCATAGCATTCAAAAGGACTTATCATGACAAAGACAACTTTTCTGCCTATGAGACAGCATTATTCTTCAAAGTAATTCAATTAATAACAGATTATATTTAAAAGCCATTCTCTTAACATATACTCTTTTTAATTTGCAGAATATTTAGTAGAAAACTTAATAAGATTAATGCAAGTTGCTGATTAAATCAACAAGTTTAATCTGATTTGCTTACAGATTATAAAACTAGAAATATACTCCCTTTTTATGATATTTGGCAAACCTGACTTATACAAGAATATATTTCCTACTTTTGAATTTCGAAACAGGCAATAACACAAAACCAAAACACAGTATCAATTGTATGGATCAGGTAAACTAAAAGAAAATTGTCTTTAAAAATGAATTACTAAGCATTTCTTTTGATTAAAAGCGTAAAGATTGGATATAATTTTAGAAGCTACATCAAGAAAAAAAAAAAGTTAATACTAGATTACAAAAATATTGGAATACTGCATCTACATCCACTGACTGAAGACATTAAGATCAACTTTGTTTGAAAACCTATTTTATTTTATGAGTATAGGAAATTCCATTGTCTTCTTTAATTCTATTTACAAAACACTGTTAATACAAAGACCAAGGTCTCAAAGACAATAAATGCAATTGCAGGTGTTAGAAGGCATTCTTTGAAAATCATTACTACAAAATCAACCACGACACAAATGAAAACATACATGCAGTCAGTTAATGCACATGCAAAATCTATTGTTCTTTTAACAAATCACATTGCTAGAAATGGTTTTCTGTCAAGTTCTATAAAGTTGTGTTACTGCAAATGGAATAGGCACCATACATTTGACTATTTCAAATCTGTTTCTATAACACTAAACATCAAAAGATTCACTTCACAGGTTATAAATGAAGGTCATAAGTTAATTTCATAATAAAAGCTTTAAAAAAATTCTTAAAGTTGACTTTTTTTTTTCTGACAATAACAATGTGCACAAATGTTGCATTATAACTCTTGACACAAGAGTATATATAATGTTCATAGCATCACAGTGTGAGGAAAGCCAAATTCAACATTTATTTGAAACACTAATTAACAATACGTTGAGAACAAGCAGAATATCAAAAATATTCAAACAGATTAACTATCTCCCCCTCCCTCTAAAAAAAATCTTTATGTCTTAAAATGATATAATACTTCATAAATGTATCCATAATATAATGATCAACATACTATTCATATGTTTATTTTAAATAGAAGTAAGTTTACCAATTAAAAGCAATAATGCATGTTTAATTTTATAAAAATAAGGTAAAGGAACAAAAAATTAATTTTTTTTTAATTCACCAATTTTTAAGATTTTTAGAACAGACCAAATGATTTTGATAATGCATGCAACATAAAGCATTGATAAATAAATATAAAATAAATTTACTATTCATTTGTCATAACAAGCTATGAATTTTACTATTCATTTATCATAACAAGCTATGAAGCTATTTATTATAACAGATTCATTGTTATTCCATAACCTTGACATATTTCATATAATACTTCATTTAAATATAAACATGAAAAAATTTTAGTTTCAGAAATTTTGAATAACTAAGAGATATTTTAAATAAGGTATACATCATATAGAATAGATAAAAATTGAGAATATCTGAATTAGCCAAAAGTAATTATACAATATTTTATCTTTAAAAAATCAAAAGTGTATATATGTAAGACCTTTTACATTTCAATTGATAAACTGCTAATATATATAAAATTAAATCTTATTTCAGAGATGGCCAATATTCCCAAAATTTTACACAAATATTTGAAATAAATGTCAATATATACAAGCACCAAAAATAGCTTTAAAAAGAAATTACAACACACAGTAAGTTAAACATAACTAAGCTCCAATTGCTTGATAAGCAAAAAAAACTGCAACAAACCAATTTTCTTATAAATTAGAGAAACTTTGTTTGTTGCAAAGTGATAGAAATCAATAAAAATTAAGATAAATCTTAATTTCAATATTTAGACAATTAAGTACTTTTTAAACTTAAAATTCAAGGTACTTAAAACATCTACAGTGAAGTTTCAAAACATAAACACAAATAATAATAAGAAGAAGAAAACAAGTCTGATTATTACAGAATTACAAAGAAACTGGGTATAAACATTTAAAATAGTACAGGAGATAGAAATGTTTAGTACAATGAAATAAAATAATTTTATAACTAATATAATGAACAAATACACATTGAATCAATTTTAAAAAAAATTAGTTATTCTTTCACAAAACCATTAAAAGAAAGACTTCAAAATTATAATGATTTGAAAAAGATATTGACTTTTCTGGTCTGACGGAAGGAATTTTTATGTGAAATTAGAAGCATTACACTTAGTTCAGTTGAGAATACATGAGCAAATATTCATGAAATATGAAATAAGTGTTTGTTGACAAAATTTCCATAAAAAAATTTATAATGGTACATGCATTACAGGACTTTTTTTTTTTTTTGAATAAATATATAGATTTGAAGTGTGCCTATTGAATCCCGAATTAGTCTCAGAATGTTGAAGTTGTTAGCATAAATAAATAGATAGATATTTTTTTTAAAAAAAAAATACTGGTTTTATAAATAAAAGATGTTTTAAAAATATCAATGTTAATTAGTATAAATTGGTTAAGAGTAACAGTGGTAAAAAAATATTTAAAAAAAAGCAGAAGGCACAAAAAAAAATTGCAAGTCAACCAGCAGAAATGTATAATTCATATTCTAAAAAAGATTTAACATGTTCTTATTATATTTCCGAACTAATTCTAACTAAAAACATCATCCCCTTAATAATAAACAACTTCATTTTCCTTTTGTCCTTTATAAAAAGAAACACAACAGCTGGTATATTAGTCAATAGAAAAAGATTATCATATTTTAAATAGTATAAATATTTCTGTTCCAGAAATTCAGTAAACAACTTTCTTACTAAATTGACACAACATGCATTATGTAATACATTCAATGATGTAATGTTACACAACAATAATATCATAAGGAAAAAAATGAGTAAAACTAAAGCATGCAGATTATTCAGTTCCTAAATTGAAGGATAGAATTTTCATAGAAAGGAAGTTTATATCAGTGAAATAATAATTATAAAGGAAAATTATAAAATACCAACAGAATAATGCTGCTAAATACTGAACTCATAATGATATTTAAGTAATTTCTTAAAAGAATCTTGTATCATACTTATTGCTCTCCTTAAATTGATGAGTTATAGTGACCAATCTGAAGAAAAATTAAAAGTATCCAAAAAATTTATATTTGGTTCATAATGGTCAAAAATAAGTAATTCATAGCAAAACAAAAACATTTAAGTTTTAATGTCTAAAAAAATATAGCAACATGAAAAGAAAATTCTAATGCAAGATTATTTTAGTCTCAATATAAAATTACAGATAATAAAACTGAATCTTTATGTTTTATATAATGCAAGTAGCTTGGTTTTTGCTTTTCTCATCTTAAGCAGATCTTTTTCTTAGAAAACTCTTTTATGTTTTAAAAACTGAAAGCAACACAGCTTTGGTGAAACTACAAATGAATATAACTGATGATTAATTTTTATTAAAGAAACAAAGTTAATGAATGTTTTTAAAAAATTCAGTTTAGAACCAATAAAACTAGGATATTTTACAGTAGTTAGCAAGAGCATGATTTATTATAATTGGATAAAAACGATGCAATTAAATGTCCATTCAACTGGTTATCAGACATCATAAATTTTCAAGGAAATTTTAAAGTCTAATATATATTATTCTTAATAATGTCTGGATATTCTTAATAATGTCTGGATATATTTTTAAAAAATAGCCCATCATTGAATTTGAACTGCATTGAACCTATTACACTTTTACTGTAAAATTGCTAAAAAATAAAAAAAGCAAGTAATTTAACACATATAATATTATATATATATATATATAATTTGTTTTATCTATTTATAATAAACATATCTGTAATTTTACAAATATTTTCCCATTTTTCGTATTATTCTGATGATTTCTGTTGTTATCCAATGTTGAAAGGAATTTATTTATTGTCATTAAAAACTGATTTACAATATCATTATATCTAGGCAATTTTGTTTCTCTGTTAATCTTACATACAATTTCAAAATGAAATGGCTTTCTTAATTATTTTTTATTCACAAGCTTTGATAAATCTATGCAAATGCAAGCAATAAGCTCTTGCTACTTACAGTATAACAAATCCTGGTATACAACATTATGGCACCATTTAAGACTACAAAAGAAAAACTTGAGAAAGATACAAATGTGCTAATTAATATTTATGGACTATGGAAGTTTTCAATGTAACACATTTAAAAACAATGTCTTGAAATTATAAAAAAATCTTTTTACTAAATATTGTTCAAGCATATTATTTGTGATATAAAAATCTAAATGAAATTCACATAATTTCAATTTCTTTATAGAAACATGTTTTTTATTATCTATATATGAAATTAAAAAGAAAATTTCATACAATAATTATATCATGAAAATGTTATTCAGTTCTTCTAATTTGACTGAATTAAAAAATAAAATGAAAACTAAATTTAGAAATTTCAAAAGTAAAAACTTTTTATATAAAAGAAATAGCCATGAAAATTTCTTTAAAAAATGGCAGTCATAAAAATGAGGCTCTAAACTGAAATTTTGGATAGGAAGCGCTACCATATTAAACAATGCATGATAGATTTAAAGTTTCATCACAACAATATATTTACATGTGGCCAGCACTTTTCCAGTTTTACATAAAACCATGCAGTCATATAGAATAGCATTTTACATAAATAAAATCTTTCATTGGAAAAATACTTATGTATTATTATGAAATAATATCATTACATATTTTTCTAACAATCAGTAACAAGAGCAAAGCCTGAATAAAAGACAATCTATGCACAGGATGTATTGAAAATGAAATGACTCGTACATAAGAGCTAATTTAAAAAATTCTAGAATTTCAGATTTCCCAAACTGTGAATAAGTTATCACCCACAATTATTCTACCAGTTTTTCAAAAACAGATAGAAAAATACATAAATACATTAAATTTTAGAAATTTTTTCAGTAAAAAAAATCAAAACAAACAATTAAAAAACCATTTATTCAAAAATCGAGTCTAATAAACTATTGTGGCAATGTGGAAAAACAGCATTTGCTCAATGAATGCTAATGCTTCTTTTTAGTTAAGTCAAGTGAACAATATCTGCTAATTTAAATATATAATACAAGATTAACTTTCCACTCCAACTGTAGGTTGTAATTGTGATGATGCTTCAGTTCTTAATGATACATCTACACCTGCAGGGTCATTCGAATTTTCAGAAAAATTCCTATTACTAGATTGACTGGAATCTTTCTTGTCATTTCTCTTTGTCTGTGAATAGTAAAAATATATTATAAGAATATGATTAAAAAGAAAATAGAATTCTTTAATGTATTTCTACAGAGTATTAGCAAATTTAAAGATAAGAGAATTCAATGGCAGCCGAAGTATTTAAGCAATTCATAATTTTGAAAACTGAAAAAAGACAAGGTTTTTATAAAACAGAAAATCACTCATGCAGAGCAACTTAAATTTAACATTATTATTAGTTGTTTCTGTAAACAGCTGTTTTTTACATGAATACTTGATATAACAAATTTGAATCATGTTAAAATTGATGTCACAACTAAGAGATTCAATAAGAGATCAATTTTATTACCATTTATTACCCTCGGTAATCAACAAGTTTACTGATTAAACTTTAGATAAATTAGTTAACTTAAAACATAATTTGGCTTTTGTAGTTCAAATCTTCTAAATGTAATCAAGTCAAATAAATGTCAAAAATTATAACTGTTTGCATTGCATACATCCAATGGAACATTATCTTATATGATGCTGTAACAACTTTCTTATTTCTCATGCACTACTGATTCAAGTATTTAATTATTATAATGCAACTGATATATTTTATTTAAAAATGTTTAACATCATGTTAGCTATATTCAAAAACATTATTAATTTTTTATGTTTTTTTTTATTTATTTCCTAGCTAACTCAATATTTAAATTGTATTTACTTATACATCTATGTCTCTCTCTCTCACTCACATACACACACACACAAAAAAAAAAACACTGAATTAAATAAATCAGAAATAATTAATAACCAAGGAGTATGAAATATAAGAATAATTCATATCCCTTAATTTTTTAACAATGAGAAATTTTTTTTGACTGAACAATGAAAATGATTTGAATTTCATAGCAACAATGGAAGGTACAACTGCAAATCATACTTAAGTCTTTTTATTTTTTTGAAAGGCGAAATCATGGTAAAATTCAAACATAGTTCAAAACACAGTGAAAACAATTGTCGCATTTCTAATCCTGCAAAGTATATTTACATCAGGTCTTAGAAATTTTATTGATATAAAGCCTTTTCCTTTATTAGTAGTAGATACTAAGATACTTTTAAAATCATTTCCCCCCGATAAATTAAAACAAATTATATAGAACAATATACACACATTACTTAACATAAAATAAAAATTTTAATAAGAAAACATTTTAAGTAGTTTATATGTTTGTATTATTTTACTTCATATTTCTAATAAGAATAGCGGAAAATGGCTTCCTAAGAATATATATTCTTTTCTCGAGAAATAAGGAGTATAAAAATATTTATATAGAAGATGAATCCATGTAGACCATTCTCTAAAATATCTCTATATACTTTTAAACAAGTAACTTACTTCTCTTTCAGGAGGCGGTAGTATAGGAATAGCTGCTTTAGGTCTTTTCTGAACGGTTGGCCTAACTGTTGGTGGCTGATTTTGAGGATAATAATACGTTATTCCCGCAGGAGTAGCTGTATACATATCACTGGGTGGAGCCTTAGAGATAGAGAAAAAAATTGATTAATTAAAAAAAACAGCAATTAATGCAAAGAATATAAATACTGGACTGAATATAAGATATACAAACAAAACAAAATTTGATAAAATGCAGGAATTTATTCTAATAATAAGACAAAAATCAATTAATTTGAGTATTCTTCAGATCATAAAAAAAGTTTCTATTTAGATAAACCTAAAACTATTAGAATGAGTTTGTAAACATACAGAGGCATAAAAAATACATATTAAATAAAATTATGCAGTACAAAATGTAAACATTATATTAAAAGCAGACAAATAAACAAAATAGTAAGATAGCAAATCCAGGATGCCAATCAAGATTTGATTTCAAACCAATCAGAGAATATTTTATACTGAAAAAGTTGCAATATCTAATTGTAAACATAGGCTTTTAAATGAGTAGTATTGCTACTTAAATTGTGTAATATTGAGTATAAAAAAACTAATAAGAATATTTTATTTTTGATAAAAGTTAACATTCAAATCAAATGAGATTTTTTTTAACCCACACGCAAGGTAATTAATTTTAGGGATGAAATTGAATATGGAATTAATTTCTAACTAAATCAACATTTGAGATTTTTTTTTTGACATTTCCACCTGAAATAAAAATTTAGTTTGAATAAATGCTATAAAGCATACATTATTTATTGATAACTATAATTTTAACAAAAAAGAAATCCCAAACTACAGAAAATTAAAAAATTTTTATTTTATAAAAGTGTGCAGAAATATAGCGAAATCAAAATGGCAACAACAGACTGGAACTGCAACACAAATAAAAAATTATGGTTTGTCTCAGAATCCCACGGTTAACATTTCTGAATTATTTTATTCTGCAAAGGGCAGAGTGCATAGTCAGATAATACTTCAAAAATTAAGTACTTTTGTATAAATATGCATACAAAAACAGCATAATTTCTAATCATACTGATTTTTCTTCTTCTGTTTTATATTTAAAAAAAGTTTTCAAAGAAAAAAAATATTAAAAATTAATTTTTAACACATTTTTTTAAAAAATTTTAATATTTATTTCTGAATTTGCATTGTAAAATTATGCCTTTTGGATTTAAAAAAATCATCATAAAAATTAAGTCAATTTTTAAAATATTAACAATAATAAATCTCAATGATTCTAAAAATATTAACAATAATAGCTTCAACAATTCTAAAAATTTTAAAAAATAATTTTGAACACTTTTTTTTAAATATCACATAGATGCAACATTTCAGATAAGGCTGATAGTGACATAGAAGCTTATCGTGACAACCAATTTTGTATTTTTCCAAATCAAAAGTGTGATCATAAAATACTGGATAAGAAAATGCTGCAAAAATTAAATACTTTTAAACTTTTTTTAAGCACCTTTGTATAACTATGCATATATAAACTGTATATTTTCTAAGCTTAGTATTATCTTCTTCTTTTTTTTTTCTTTTCTGTTTTATAATAATGCATAATTTTTATCAAAACAAAATTCTTAAAAATTAATTCTACATGCTTATTTTTTAAAATATTTATTTCTATATTTAAACACACCCTTCCCCAAAAATATGGAGGAACTCTGTGTCAGAGAATTGACAGCAAATGGGGGGGGGGGAATCCCTATTTGATTTATTCAGCAAGGTTTCCAGATTTATCCTCACTAAGCTTCATTACCACATACCAATACAGAGAAAATATAGTTTTAACAGCAGTTAGAATGTGATATCATTCCACAAAACATCAATGCAAATTAAAAGACACTGGCAGATACCTTTTACTGTAGCTTAGAACTGTATTCAAATTTGATTAATATGGGTGGGATGGATAGAAATACGGAGAGAGTGATATTCAAAGATGTACATCTCGTCATAAAAGAAATAAAAAGCAGGAACCTTTTTGTCTCATTTTGCTAAGCCATTAAGAAAATACAGAGTAATGTTCATTAACTTTATCATTTCATCAATTAGAAATCATTATCAAAACAAATTGTTCCTTTAACTTCTACATTGAAGAATTTAACTGTGAATAATACAATAGTTCACAAGTGCTTATAAAACACCGATATTAAAAAAATAATTTAAATATAAAATTATTTAAAATTATTGAAATTAATTTTTAAATGAATACAATACAGAAGAAAGTTTTATTTTGTCTGGGCATGTAATAATTGTCCTACGTAATCTTTCTTTGCTACATGGGCAACATTCATGGTATAGTTCTCTTGACACTTTACATAGTGAAGCAAGTTTGTGGCCACTGATAAATATATGACAGCATAGGTGTTCTTCATGTGGCTATGTAATTCCAAAATTATTTTATATGATATTGCTTTCTGTGGATAAGTCAAAAATTTAATCTGAGTGCCATTTTTGCACGGAACAATTAATGAACCAAAAGTATGCATAAAGAATAATTTGCATGGCAGCAATTGCAGTAATAAACAAAAATTTGTATCCTTCTCTATTGTTTTAAAATTTTTCTTTCTAGTGGTTTACAAGGAAGTTATGAACATCTGTAATGGAGACAATTATTTTGAGTCCCAATATATAATTGTTTTATTATTAATATAACTAAATTAAACAAACTTTAAATGTTGCTAGTTTATACCTGCTATATATATATATATATATATATATATAGATAGATAGATAGATAGATAGATAGATAGATAGATAAAATAGAATCTGTTATAAGCACTTTGCATGCGCATGCAGACAAGACTAAACCTACAAAAAATACCTTTTATAGATTACTCGTGTTCTAATTAACAAGCTGTAATTAATTTTAATGTCATTATTAGCTCAGAAAAATACTTTAAACATATGTTACTTACTGCTGGTGGCGGTGGAGGCGGTGCCGGTGCATACTGTTGGTATGCAAATTGATGGTAACTGGCAGGAGGCGGCGCTGCAGCAAAGCTCATTATATTTGCAGCAGGTGTAATACATGGAGGTGGCGGTAGAAGGGGTTGTGGGGCAGGCACACTCACTTGAGGGAACAACCGAGGAGGAGGAGTTACAGGCATTCGAAGACCTTGGATAGAAAAAAAAAGTATTAATGAAGAAATTGGTTGAACTTATTGGATTTCTTATGAAAATACACTAGTTCATTGAATATCAATTATTTTAATAATATAGAAATTTTGAAAAAAAAAAAGTGTAGGTCCCAGACTTAAAATCCACAATTTAAAAAAATAATTACACATTTTGACAGTGAATTGGTAAATGTGAATTTTAATTAATTAAGATTAATGATATATTTATAATAAAAAAATATTCCTTCGTCTCTCATGTGAAAAAAAATATTTGATATACAAAAGCAGCAAAGGCAATTAATTTTTTAAATCAAAACATTTATTTCAGAATTCATAAATGAAAAATACATATACATAAAAGCCCTAATTATGATAAATACTTTATGATTGTTTTATCATTAAAATAGAGAATTTTCTGCTAAAACATGGTAAATACACTATGTTTTATGCACACATTTTTTTTTTTTTTTTTTTTTTTTTTTTTTGCAAACTGAAAATTTTCTGAAAGATTGGCAGTGAAAAGACTGGATAAATAAACATGAAATAACAAACTAAAAAGGTATCTTATCAATTATTTCATAGCATTCCGAAAAAAGACAAGGGTACAAGAAAAAAAAAATGCGTGCAATGTCACTTCATAACAAAAAAACAAGTAAATTACTTTAGTATAATGAGCAAGCACTGAAGCTTGCTTCCCATTTTAAAATTCCTTTTCAAAATTTCCCTAACTGCTGCTTGTAATTGCATATACTATTAAAAATTTAATAATTATTTTTTTTAATACAACACTAAATTCTTTCCAGGAATTTTTGCACAAAAAAAGATACTCAAAATGTCTACTTTGATAATGATTCCCAATTAAAAAGTGAGAATCACTTTTAATTATGCAAAGTATGATTTCTTAAAAGTACACTAATAAAAGCATTTACCCCCCCCTTTTTGAGGATAATAATATTTTTTCCAATCAAAACAACAACAAAACAGTAAAGCTACATTTGAAATTTCAATCATGTATGAAAACTAAAATAGATTAAATGGGAGGATTTCAGGATGCAGGAGGATTTGTATAATTTAAGCTTTTTTTTCTTTCTTCAAAATAACGAATATCATTGGTTAATGTTTTTGAATCAACTGGTATGCATACAAATATGTTATATGACAGAAAATGTTTAAAAAAATAAAACCAAAATTAAAAATTTTAATTTCATATTAATCACGAATTGACGGGAAAAAAATGACATCAAATAATGAGTTAGAAAATAATTTTCTTTCATCTTTAGCGTACCACAAGAAATTAGACGTTAGCGGATTTAAATTTAAACCAATGATTTAAAATCTTCCCCAAAATTTTTAAATGATAGAAGCATATACTTCAAAAGAAGGTAGATGGTGGTAATAAATATGGATTCTTAAAAAAGACTTCATTAAATTTATTCATTTTAAAACTAGGTACGATCGCTTCGAAAATTTTTCCATCTTGCAATTTTTACCTTTAAGAACTACTAACATGAAAGAAAACAATGTTTGTTTTCCACTTTTAGAATTTACTTAATTATAACACTGCACATTCTTCTTAGAATAACCCTTACCAGCACTTGAAAGAATTTCTAAATGCCTTTGAGGGCATTGTAATAATTATTCATAAATTATTCAAATTGTAAAAGATAAGCATGACTCACTTTTTTAGAACAAGTTCACACATATATGACAAAGGAATGCACACAAGCAGAGATAACACAAAAAAGGTTTAACACAATATTGCACAATACAAAAGGCAACAAAATCCCAGATACGCACCATAATTGTCAGTATAAGGAGGAGGAGTAAAGGTTTGATATGCAGAAGGATTCATGATCGGGGTGGTTGTAACTGTTTGACTTTGTGTACTGGGAGTAGGAACACATGTTTCTGTTGGGGCATATAAAGTAGTTTGGTATCCTACAAAAAATGACATATATAAATATGGGGCATTTATTTATCAGTGAGCATTTTAACAACAAACTGTTGAATAGTGTAAAAACCAATTTAATCAGTTTTTTAAAAGTATGAATCAAATATTTAAAAAGTGTAATTTAAAAAAAAAACACTTATTTAAAAAATTAAAGTACATTGAAAATAGGAAAATATTACAGCAACTGTCAATGCTTTATTTCTCATTAACCAGTCTTTTACAAATTACAACAATTGTTTTGTTAACAAACTCCTGAATGTATAAATATCTTGATTCTTAAGAAATTAAAAGACAATATTAAATATACCAGCTGAGATCATGTGCATTTTTATTTAAAACACAAATATTCCACATGCCCTGATTAAGGACCAAGATTTTGCTTTAAACTTTAATTTTTTTTCATGAAAATTGGTTGATGTTTCTAGAATTTATTTTATAATGTTAAAACATATCAGTCTTTTCAAATTAGGACAAAAAATGAGTTACTTATGAAGAATATGCTTACAATAGCTTGCACTTCTACGAAGCACTGAAACAAGGGGCCAAGTACCTGCAAGATAACAGGGTTCGAGTAGCAGGGTTGAACAGAAATTTCTAATTACCTTTCACATGCACATGCCAAAATCAGCCAGCAAGCACTGAATTATGCCATAAATTAGACAGCCTTACAAAGGCTTTTTAAAAAATACAATTTGCATGATAAAAGATTTTGCCACTTCTAAGCTTTCAGGTAACAATTTAAGCATTGAAGAGCCAAAAGAATCATTGATATGAAATATCAAATAGCTATTAAGGAAGTGAAATGCATTTAAAGCTGACAATTTTTGAGAACTTATTACAAACATAAAAAAAGCAGAAAATGTAAACATGCAAAAACAAAAAAAGTACAAACATAAAAGAAAGAAAGAAAAGAGAAGAAATGTTGAAAATTTAAATGCATTAGAGACAGACATTTGATAACTAAAAAGAAGGAAGGAAGCCTACAGCTTTTAACTTATTTCTAACTTATATGCGTAAATATATTGAAAATAAATGAATACAGTAAAAACATGCAAACATAAGAATATTCTGGATTTCCTATCCAGGAGGAAAAAGTTAGAGAATATTTGGATTCCAATGTGCTCACAATTAAAAGGACAATTCACCTAAGTTATTAACAATGATTTAACTATCCAATTGGAAGAATAGTGTAAATAAAAAGTGCAACAATAATGCCATTTTTTTTTTTTTTTTGCAAACCTATAAATTTAAAAAAATATTGTTACAAATTGATTTGCTTTTAAATTTTTAAAAAGTAGAAAACTACTGTAATATTCAAGAACATTTATTTTTCGGGAATAATACTGTATTATATTAACTAATTCAAATAATGCTAAAATTATCAAATATATATTCATTACAAGAAAATATGAAGCCACAAAAAGCATGTCTAAATATATAAGAATGCACTCAAATAACTAGATTTCATTTTAAGAGACAAGCCAAGAAGCCTAAAAAGAAATAATACTCACAAAACAGTAAAAATTAAAATTAAAATTAAACTAAAATAATGAAACTACAAAAAACTAATTCTATATTACAAGTAGGAAGTCAATAAATCGACTTTTCATCTTTAGAAATTTTGTTTTTGTCAAGAGACTAAGCAGCAGGATCTGATTCAGTGATCTTATAATTAAAAATACAACCTTCTCTTGCATTTTCTTGATCTGAAATTCATACACTGTTATCTGTCAAATGTTTTATTATATATATATATATATATATATATATATATATATATATATATATATATATATATATATATATTGTTACAAGCGAGCGAGCGGCATGAAAACTCGCCAAAATGGCGACGAGCCTCGCGCCAGCTTGATTGGTTTGGCGAAAGGAATAGTCTAGTAGCCGCTAGATTGTGCGCGATGTTTTGAGAATTTTCACGAGATTCAGGTGCACGCGCTTTTCGGCTATATAAGGACGAGTAGCCGGCGTGAGTGAGTTAGTTGAGTTTGCTCTGAAATAAAAAGCGTCTCGCTGGACTAAAGGATTTGAGAGCTGTGTTTGCGTTTGCTGTTA
>JAOUZG010009736.1:6493330-6556825 GCA_026289955.1 Argiope argentata
TGTAAATAAATTTGTTTGTGCTGTCCTCAACTAAAGTCCATTCAATCCGAACCCGCAACGCTAAAAACGTAACAATATATATATATATATATATATATATATATATATATATAAAATCTAGAAAACATTAAATACTTGCATCTTTTCCTGGCTGAATGACTTTATAAATGAAAAAACTCAAAATATAAATTTATTTGTGAAATAATTATCCTTGTTAAAAAGCCCCCCCTTTCCCATATGTAGCTTCAAAGAATGTATATTAAATCTTCAATAAAGAATATCAAAAATATATATGAAAATGCGATCATTCAGATGAAAAAGCTTGAAATATACACCAAATGTATCCTTTGCATCTGGTATGTGTGTGTGTGTGTATATATATATATCTATCAGGCCTGTTCTGTATACTTGATATTATTATTTAAAGTGAAAAAATACAAACCTGTTTCATAATATGATGGATGGGGTGGTGGAACAGATGGTGGAGGTGTTTGGTATGTGGTGGTTTCTGGAAGGCTACGTTGCCTTAATGATGAATAGCGCTTTGGACGTCCAGATGAATCACCAGCACCTTTGAGAGCCATATTTGAAACTTCACTACTGTTTACAGTTGAAGGTAAAACACCTAAGACATATACAGAAGCATTAATAAAATTATCTTAACTTAAAGCACAGTAATATATACAAAAATATATATACAGCACAGTAATATTTATGGTCTATAGAAACTAAATATTAACATTTCAAACTAACAATTTTACCAGGTTGAGACTTAAATATGGAAAAAAATTAATTCTTGAACATATATGAGGTATAGTATAAGAGAAAACATGCAAACAGTATTCATGTGCTAGTTATAACAGAATTATATCTAGTTATATTAACCATCATGATAACAAACAATTTAAAAATTAATAAAAAAGTTACAAAGTAAAGTTACATACCGTCCTCCCGCTCATTAACTTAATTAGTAAATTCTGCATTGTTTTGTCAGTTTGTTATACCCCCTTTCAAAACAATTTAATATGCAAAAATGATTTATAATTATTGAACTCTTTCTTTGTTGTTTTCCTAAGCTTCATAATACTTCAAATGGACTAATTTTTCAAACCAAAATAAAATTCTTGATATAGAAACTTTCAAAATACATCCATAAAAGTTTAAATCCCTAGTTTTTAGACAAATTAAAGAATCATGTTTTAAATGTTCAACAAGCATATCCTTGTTGAAACTATATCAACTTTCTACAACTGCACTGCCAATGTGATAATAAATGATTGAATTTTAAAAGTTCCCAAAAAATCTGAATATTCACTGCCCCTTAAAACATTAGAGTTGAAATCATTACATGAATTTTTTGATTAAAAGAACCAAACCATTTTATATTCCTTTTTTCTTTCTTTCTTTTTTTGTCTTCTTCTTCTTCTTTTTTTTGGAACAGAGTTTGAAGTAAACTAATGATTGGCTTTTTGCATAACACTGCAATATTTTCATTAAACATAGATTTAAATAACATGCAACTTTTTTTAAAAAAAAATGTGTCCATTTTTATCTGGAGTACCCTTTACAAATATAAAACACTTTATTAAGAAGTCTCTCACTCTCTTTTCAGTTATAGTAGCTCTACAAGTAAAGCCATTACTCCAAACTTTGCATTTTCCCCCAGTCTCGAAAATTGGACTGATCAAGAAAGAAAAAAAGGGGTACCAGCAGAAAAGGGTTGAATTTCTACGGTTTAACAATTCTGAAGGGTATTTTGCTTTTAACATTATAGCAACAATTCATTCATGCAATGTTTATAAAGATTGACATTTTTTAGATTAAAAAGAAAAAAAAAACTAAGAAATTTTAAATTCCTTAGGATTCTCTGGTTTTTAAGGAAAATTTCACAGTTCCTTGCATTTTTCCTGTTTCAAATATGATTTTTTAATTGCCCTTTTTTCCCTCCTTCTCTTGGTGTCATAACAAACTAAACATCAATTTATAATTTGTCTTTTAGATAATTTGTTATGAAAATATTTCATGTACTGTATTCTTAAAAAATTATTAATGGATTAATGTTTTACTGGAAAATATTTAATACACATAATTATACCAAATTTAATACTTAGCCAAACATAATCTAATCAGTATATATTAATAAAATGTTTCAAATATTAAATGCTTTTTAGGTAATAAGTACTCTCTCTCTCTCTCTCTCTCTATATATATATATATATATATATATATATATATATATATATATATATATATATATATATATATATATAACATAAATTGACTGAAAACTAATTTTGAACTCAGTTTTTTTTCAATATATTTGCAAAAACTCGAAAAAATTATATATAAAAATATGCATATCATATTCTATATCTTACTCTGACAATTTTGGGGAGGAAACATAATTTTGTAATTGTGTAAATAAATGATTCCCCCCAAATATCATTACATCCTTTACAAATATTATTGGTAACCAGTTAATGGCTGGAAACTCAGTTTAGATATATAAAACTGACCTTGTTATCTAAATGCCATAAAAATACTAAAAATGAGAAATATAAAAACTTTTTATACTTTTGAATAAAAATTGTAATTGCAGATTTATGCAAGTAAAGGGTTATTTTATAATAATAAATAACAAAATATTTTTAAAAGAGTATAAAAATTTAAAAAGATAAAAATCATTACTTGAAATTTAAAAATTAATTATAAAATTTCAGCCTTTTTTAAAGCTTTCAAAAACTTACCATTGCTCTCACTTGGTTGAGCAGGTTCAGGATTCACATTATTGGAAGTATCATTATTTTCTAGAGATAATTGTTCCATGTCTACATTTAGGTTATTCATTTTATTTTCCATGAAACGAGGTGATATATGACGCATACCTCCTCTTCCTCGGCGGTTACTATGCTCTCCTCTACCAGAGCCTCTACCAATACGAGGATTAGGTTTCCTACTGCCCCTTTCATGATTCCCACTAAAAGGAGGGGTCTTTCCTCGCCTAGGAGTATTTTCTCTCTCTACAGAATTCCTGTTACTATAATTAGAGTTTTCAAATGTTAATGTCCTCACAGATTTTGGTTCAGAAATATTGGAAGAATTTTTGTTGAAATAATTTTGTTGTGGAACAGTATCTGCAGGTGTTTCAGTAGTTTCTTCTTTACTAGGTAGAGCAGGAAATTCATTACTGTTGATAACTGGAGCATTATTAACTTCAGCATCTAGAAAAATATAAAAGGTTAAATACTCTGTTATATTAATTCAACTCAATTTACTACATAGTACATCATTACATTACTTAGTATTAGCAATTATAAAAGAAAAACATCTAATTTAAAAAATATATAATTACATATAAAAAATATGATAATAAACATATTACAATAAATTTTTAAAATTTTCTTTTACATTCTGAACATTTAGCTGTTATTTAAGGATCATAGTGCCTCATCTTATAATTTATAATTATCATTTTAAATATCTTTCAGCTATTAAATACATTTAAAGGGATGAGAATTTCAAAGATTTAACCGAGTATTTGAAAATTTGTATGAGGGATTGAATGCTTACAGTCTGCCCAAAAATTTCTTAAAGATTATGATTGTTGATGATAAAATAATAATTATTATGCTAATGTTGTATTAACATGCAAACTTGAGAGATTTTATATCATTATATAAGTATCTAAATTAGAGGGAATAAGCAGATACGAGCAATGTGAATCCATAAAAATAATAACATAAGTGAAAATTTTATTTTTAGTAACTTTATTGAATATTATTCAGCTATTACCTAAACAACAAGTCACATCAAACAATGTTAATTTTTTTTTCAAAAATATCTTCATGTAATATAATATATTTTCTAATTATCTGAAGTTTCATTTGCTTATTCACAAGGAATATTTTTTAAAAATTTATTGCATGCATTTGCAGGACATACTAAATACATTATCATAATTTTATTATTTTACATAAAAGAAATACCAAGAAAGTCTCCAAATTTTAAAAGAACAACTTAAAAACTAAGGATATTTCTAAGAGTATTATGCCCAATCAAACAATTTGGAACCACCTATTCTAAGTCATAATGATAAATTAATAATCAAATGCACTTTTATAAATTCATATAATACAAGTTCAATGATCTTGTAGCTCAATTAGCCAAAAATCTTCTCTAATGAATGCCAAAGGATTGAAAAACAATTCATCATAGATAATTAATATGCATATAATACTACCTTCAGTTTCCTGCTTAGTAGGCACTTCTTCATTTGTAGAAAGATCTTCAGCTTCATTTTCTCTTGGACTATTGTCACCTGAATCTCTACGGCCTCGACCACGAAAGCCAGGGCCACCTCTGAAACGTCCAGATGCTCTTCTTCCTCTTGAGTTTCCTCGAGGAGAGCCTCTGAATTTTTCTCGGCCATATGCAGTGACATCTTCCCAGTTTCGGTCATATTTAGTAGGGCCTCGTCTAAACCAGAAAAATATATATATAAGCCATACAATATTTAAAAAAATATATGAACATGTATGTGTTAAATTAATTGATACTTTAGTTATAATATCAAAAAATATTTTTTTTAAAAAACAGAATAAATAATATTTATATAGTTTTAACAAAACTAAATAATTTCTTTAAAAAATTAAATATCACACACAAAAAAAAAACCTGGATAAAATGAAAACCTTATGGTATTTTCAGATTTTCTCAGAATGAGTCAATGATGATTTATTATCCAATTATGGTTTTATCACAGCTTTTTAAGGATATTAGATTGATCTGTTTTGAAAGCTTAAATTAAAAATGAAACTATAATAATTTTTAAAAATACTGTAGATAAGAAAGTAAAAATAAAATAAAAATAATAGCATTTATTTTTTTCCTAGTAAATCATATAAATCATGAAAACACAATTTTCATTTTAATAAAAGTTCTTAAAAATTCTCACTCAAAATTATGAAGCAGAAGTGCATAAAAAGTTAATAGCTAAAAGTAGTAGGATATTATTTATTCCGGAAATTAAAGATACTGTTTGACAACAGATTCTGAGATGACCCCATTTCGATGATTCCATCTTAGGTGGTGAGAAGCTGAATGATAAGCACATTTCTGGCATTCACCTTTGACCTTGCATTTTCTTCATTGTTAAATGTAAACATTTCGTCATTTCATTTCTGCTCTCACCCTTATTTCAACAAATCAAACCCATCCTAACATATGCATAAAAACACGGAGGATTTTACAGTCCATTATCAAATAGTACATATATAAAAGTACTTTGTAATATATATATATTTTTTGTATTACTATCCCACCGACCCTATATTGTATTTTTGCTTATTCAATTTTCTCCTTTGTGCAGGCGCTAATGCTTACTAATAAGGTGCAATTCTACAAATCTAAGTCAAGATTTCGTGTTTATGATGTGAAATGATCATTATTCAGTAGTTTGCAATTGAATTTATCTGTTAATTATTTGCAGCATTATTAAAACACAAGGGATGGAATTAGAAGAAACAAGTTAAATGCAATTTTAACATATACTTAGAAAAAAATAATTACTTAAATTAAGATATCTTATTTTTAACAGGGGGTACAATAGGTGGAATTTAATTCTTAAGTGATTCTAAATGATAAACTAACCCATATCGACGTCTCCTTCTCGCACGAGGAGGTCCATCTTCATTACGTATGTCATAACCATAAGTTTCAATCAATTCATTTCTGGATTTAGGATGCTGTTCTTCCTCTCGGAAACGGTCATGCCCCCATTTACCTTCATCCAACCACAATTTCTTTTTTCGGTCTCTGAAATAATATTTAAGAATTTATAATAGTTTGACATAATTCAAGATTCATGAGATTACTTCAAAGAAAAATTAGATATTACAATTAATGAGACAAAAAGGAAATACCAAAATAAAGAAAAATAATGTTTTTAAAAGCATTATTTATAAGAAGTAAGGTTTATACAAAAACCTACTTTTAAAAAATCAGCTTTCAAATTTGCTTTTGAATTTTTGTCAAAAATAGAATAAGGAAAAATATTTAATTAATTTAATTTAATAAAATAACAAAAGACAATATCAATATCAAAGTCAAAAAATATGTTTTTTTAAAAAATTAAAGATTGTATAGACATATTATTTAATAATAATACAAACTAATGAAAACTGAAACAAAAATTTCAAATAATATTTATATTATTTTCGTTAATTTTGATTTCTCCTAAGAAAATAGGATTTAAAAAAAAAAAACAAAATATTGACTGAACAATAGCTAAGTATTGTTCTTATTTTGGAAACAATACTACCTGAAATTGAAAATAATTGTTCACAAGCTATTAAAGTTTTCATAGCATCAAATAAGAAATCTGTTTTTTATATCATGTTTTATTTAAAAACCTATTGGATAGAAGCCAGAACTTTTTATTTTACATTAATTTTTGAGAGAAGAAATTTATATAATAAAATTAAATTTTTGAAAAATTAACTAAAAATTACAAAAAAAAATATAAATAAATAAATAAATAAACTATACTTTATACTAACATCACTTTAACCAAATATAACAACTTTATATTTTTCTTTAATTTTTTCAAATGTAACAAAAACTGGTTTTCAAATGTCAAATTTCTTTAAAAAAAGTTTTTTTTTAATTGGGCTTTGAAAAACCATTACATAAAAATCAAAAGAAATCAAATTAATGGAAATAAAAGAGTGACAAGTAATTTCTGTAAGTGCCAATTTTTTAAAATACAATGTAAAACAATACAATTGATAGTTAACTATTATGATAAAAAATGGTACTAATTGATATTTAAGTCATACCCAAAATTTTACTTGCTAATTTCCATATTAAAAAAAAAGCTTCAATTCCCATAAAATTTTTACTTATTTTATATTTTTATACGTCAGAAAACTGCAAGTTAGTGTTGCTTTTATTATTATTATTATTATTATTATCATCTCGCAATTCTTCACAGGAACTGTAATTATCAATAAATACTAAAAAATTATAAAGGAAATTTATAATAAGTAAGATCATTGATTATTTTTGAAAAAAAATTGTATATTTAATAAGAAAAAGGCACATTACACTTGTCTGATTACAAATAAATAATTATAAGTTATTTATTAAAAAATAAAACAATTCAAATAAAAATAAGAAATATCTTTCTCACCTAGCTGGTTCTGGCTCTTTTTCTTTTACATCCTCATTATTTCGATCATCATGTTCATAAAACATACCCTTCTTAGGTATGTATTGAGGATTTCTTCTATCTTCATCATAATCTAATTCTTTTTCAGTGGCAGTATTAGAGGGTGAACATTCCTGAAGCAGAAATACAAATTAGGAATTTTCAATTGTTAATCAATTTATAATGTATGTTTCTTAATCTAGGCTTATAAAATTTACTTAAATACATAATGCCAATTAATTATACACATATGGTTGCAAACTTTGTAAATATCTGTATTTGTCTTCAAATATTTGTAACAGAGCTGAAATACTCAGATTCTAGGGGGGGGAGAGAGCTCAATTTAGGCATATTTTACATTAAAATGGCATTTCCAATGATTTGGCAACCTTTTGGTGAAAATAGTTTGTTTTGGAAAATTCTCTCACCTAAGCTTTAGGACCATTATTAAGTGAGATAGACTAGAACCTCGACAGAAGTCCTAGATTTTCGTACCAAGTGAGGTATAAATATCATTACCCGATAGAGCATGATGATTAGAGAGTAGTAAAGATTTGAGTGTCAGCCTAGTGCAGAGAAGTTGTTATTTGTCTGTGGTATTAAGAGACCTCTATATTTGAAGCTGTATCTTGTAGTATTAGCTGAATTAGGGCTGCATTATTGTGACTCGTAACTGCTGGAATTTATTGCATCTTTTAAATATTTCTACGAATAAATGTCGTGATTTATGAGATTATTTTAACAACCATAAATCTGCATGAATCCCAAAGTGGGGTTCAATATAAAATTGCCCAGTATGTATTTAAGACAATTAAAAAACATTCACTATCCTTAAACTTTAAAATTACTTATAATTTCATTGAGAAGATTCTACCAATGATAACAGAAATAAAAAGATTATAAACACTTATAGAATTTTAGAACACATACACAATATATCATTTAATCTAATTTAAAACTTAAATTAATTTCCTAATTTTTATCTTAATTTAGCACACATTAATTTCCTTCTAAAATGTTCTTATTTTTTGTTTAATTCCTGAATAGTCAGAGTGAAGGGATAAAAGCCACTAATGTTTACAACATTCTTTTAAAGATACCTAAGATTACCTTTCTTAAGTCAACACATGTAAAAGAAATCCTTATCAAAATCTCAAAGTAAAATTATTGAAGGGAACATTTTCGGTCTCTTTTGCTTATGTGTTGCAATGAAGACTGATGCATCTCTTATTGCATTTTATTTGTACAAATTATGTCTCCCAGTATGAAATAAATTGAAGTCAAAATTTCAAAAGTTCCATAATTTTGGCTGTTAAACTACTAAATTATGTTAAGTAGTGTTAAATTATATGCATCAGGTAACATAAACACAAGATTTTTTAAAATTTTAAATAACTATTTAACTAATAAGTCAGATGTAAATTCATTATCATAAGAACACAAAAAAATTCACATAATATCAAAAAAATGAAATCAATTATTTAAAAAATTTACTATTTGTTAACTGAAAATGAAACAAAAAATATGTCAAATTATTAAATATCCTTATAAAAATTGAACCAAAAAAATAATTACCTCTCCATCTCCTTGTTGTCGTTCTTCCTCAACATATTCTCCTTCCTCCTCTTCCTCTTCATCTTCTGAGGCCTCATCATTGGCATCACCTGATAGAAAATCTCCTTCAACATCTTCTGACTCTGCAATGCCTTCTTCACCTCCTTCCTCATCTACTATTTCAGACAAAATCTCTTGATCTTTTGGTTCTTTTTTCTATTAAAAAAAAAGTTAGATTTATTTCTTTATATTACAAATTCTATACTTCAATTTAAAATCATCAAAGAATTGTTATATCTACTAATCAGATTTGTTCAGAATAACAGGAAAAACAAATTACTAAAATATTAAAAATTGAAATTATTAAAGGAACATAATTAGATGAAACACACACACGTTAGAAAAGGGTTGCAAACTATTCCAATCGTTTCAGATAAATAATAATTTGATTTTTGATATACTTTTAAGTTAGAAAAAGGTATAATAATTTAAGAAATTTTATGATATCCCTAATACTATTTAAGAAAGCAAATGTTAAACTTATCTTTCTATATGCATCAAAATAATCTTCTAGAGATTTTATTCCCTTGTATATTATAATTGGCTTAAATATGTCTTTTAAAAGATAAATAATACATAATTAAAATTAACATTATATACAATAAAAATTAAAATAATTGCAATAAATCTCATATTAATAAAATGTATTTGCATGTTTAAAAAAATAAAAATATATACATTAACAAAATGCATTTGCATATTTAAAAAATAATAATTTAAAAATGCATTTGCAAAAACATTAAATAGATTTTCATTCTATTTATGCATAAAATTTAGTTCATACTTTTATAATGAGTTAAAGTAGTATTTAAAAAATAAAATGCTTTTCATTTTATTTTTTCAAGGTCTTTTACAGCAATGAATGCTTTCAGCTTGACAAAATATTATTGTATTGCTTCTTTTATGTATATTGCAGAAATATTATGTCAGATGACTAAGTTAAAATTTAATATGGACAAATCATCTAGCCAACAAAGTAACGGACAGTTACATACACTTCAATCCTTCTTTTATAGAGTGTTGCTATTGGTTGACAAATTATATGTTATGTAAGAAAAGTTGAAGTTTCAGTCATAAAGAAGAAAGTTGGATTTTCAAATATTTGTTTGCCTTGAAACATTGATGTCCTGGTATTTAAATTTGCAAGATAGATATAAGTTTTCTCCTGATATTTAAAAGGAATAGGAAAATGTATTTTTAAAGAATAAAGATTACCTTTTTTAAAGAATTCTTTCAACACATAATAAATGAACACAAATTTTTTATATTCAGGGAATACAAAAACAGTGCAACATACATTATTCACAAATACATTTATTATGATTTATTATACAAAAACAAATGTTTATAGTTCTGTATCCCAATTTTTACAGAAGCATTAGCAACACTCTTTAAATATAAAACTTTCACACATGAAAATTTCTCATTTATATCAAGGATAATTCAGTAAAACTCAATACAGAGAATAAGACTAAGATAGTTGCATACGAGAGCAAAATTAGATGCAACTCGAATCCAGATTTTCTTATCCTAAAAAGAATAACTTCAACTATTAAATTGTACAAACCATGATGTCATTTTGTGTTTGTCATAATTATTCTTTATTTAAAAGCAATAAAAGTATCTTTAATGTTGTTAAGATATTTTTTCCTTTATTTTAAGCATATTCACTTGTCATGCAAGATCCTATCTTATTTTACAAGTTAAAAGAATCTGATGAACCAGCATGTTAGCATTCAGTAATACAAAAGTTTTCTTTTTGCATTACTGAATGCTGGTACAACATAACTAATGATATGAAGTTTAAAAAATTCAGTTTAAAAATAGTTTTCTATTAAAGAATATTGACTGCTGACATTTAAAACAAAATTCAGATAAAATTAATTACTTCATATATATATTAAGATCATAATCAGAACTTCAGAATTATTGCAATAATGCTTGTTAGTTATTCTGGTGCTAACAAAATAAATTCTTTATCATATTTATTCAAAGTTTTGAAAATAAAATAATACACTTAATTCATCCTTGATGGGGGGGAAGAGTTCTAATGCTAATTTATAAGTGATATATTCTTACTATTTCATTAGCTGCCTTCTCTTCTTCAGTACTTTCATATTCAGAATCTTCAGCCACTTTTACTAAAGTGTTCTAAAAAGAGAAATTGACTGTCAATATTCCAGAGCATTACTTATAGAAACTTCATTTTAAATATGATCACTATAAAATGAAATTCCTTTGCTATTTTCTACATACCCCTTTTCTATTTAAAATTACTTTTACATCATCTTCAGAATCTTGATCAGAAACTGAAAGTTCATCCGACTCATCAGTGGCTATTTTGCGTCTTCTCCTTCTAACAGACTGCATGAAAATTTTAGCTTTCATTTATGTGATTTTAATTTAAAAAAATAACTGAGAATTTATAATGGGTTAGTGTCTCATTTACAAATTCTCACCAACAGCAATGCTGCAATTTGTGAAAATTTGCAAATACAAGTACTAAAAAAAATTAGTAGAAAATATATATTAAAAGTTTATTCTTTTCATATTTTACATACCACCACTTTATTTATAATTGTTTCTGAAACATCAGCTGGTTCAGAATCTTGATCAGAAATCATAAAATCATCAGACTCATCAGTAGAAATATTATATCGTCTCCTTCTGTTATACTACAAGAGAATGTTGACTTTAAATTAAAATGAATTTCAAAATATTCTATTTTTGCATCTCAATTGTAAATTTCAAGAACTGCCATAAGAGCTTCTGCCACCAAAAACTGAATTAAATACATACAAAAATTTTCTCAAAAAATGCCATTTAGAACTGATTTTGAAAATCTTATAAGCAGTGCCTGCAATTTACAGAACATTGCTTGAATATTGAGAAGCAATAAAGCACAAAAGTGTAGACCAAAATTAAAATATAAAAATACTTGATAATAATCTGAATCCACTATATGTTCATATAAGTGAATATAAAGATATAAAATCAGAGCAATTTCTGCAAATAATGAGAAGGTAAAATAATACACAAACCAAAAATTAAAGAGAACATTAAAAAAGAGAAAAAGAAAGAAAATAACAGAAATGATTCTCTTCATGAAATTCATACAATAAGATTAACTGATATTTTGTATGCAACTTGGCAGAAGATATTATTTGGATTATTATCATAAATAAAGGGAAAACAGCAAACAGTGTAAAATGTGCAGACCTATGCATCATATCAAATGTCAGTCTTTTTTGCTTAGTTGGAAAGTGTAAACATAAAACAGCCAAGAGAATTTATTGATGTTAACAAATCTTTGTAGTAAGAACTAAAAAAATGAAAGATAATACTTTTTTGTTTTGTAGATAATAAATATGTGGTGTTAAAAAATAAAAAATTTCTTTTAGCTTTCACAAAAAATTTAACCTTCCTCCACTTTACAACACAATATGCAAAAGTATATTTAGTCATGTTGCTTATTAAATGAAGATTCACGAATATGCTAACACACAGAAATTTCATGAGGGAAAAAAACAACCATTATTGTTAATACACATCCTCAAAATATCTTAAGTATATTTTCCTGTCTATATAATTTTCATTTTCAACCCCCACATATGCAAGTTTTTGTCAGTTGATAAACATACAATTAAACAGGGATAACATATGCATCATGATGTCTTAAGCTTATCCATAGCCATACTGATAAATCATCAAAATACTTTTAATGCTTTAAATATTTTTACTCAAAAATGTTTAGTAAACATTGTGCTTTAAAGTGGAATGATTATGCTAAATAGTTTTAAAGTTTATAGATAAGTTAAAATAAATTAAAAACTGACAGATGATATTAATAGAAATTATATATTTGGTAAGAATGAATTTAATAAACCAACACTAATTTACTCTATACAATTATTTTAAATTAAGAATAATGACTGAAAATCAACTTTTAAGAAATAACTAAAAAGATTTTTTTTTCAATAATAAGATAAAAATAATTCAAATTAATTTATGTGTTGGCAATCTTCAAAAATATCCTTGAACTTAGAGCTATCAAATTTAGCATATGTATTTTTTCAATGTTTAAAGCATGTATTTGGGAGCCAATTCTTTCCTGATATTGTTTATCATTAATTATTGATAAAGACTAATTGTACTCATTTCACAAACTTTCTGCCAATTTTTTTTCCAAGATAATTCTTAATCTTTTCGATAACAATAATTTAAATTCTGCAAATATTTTGCTGAATTAAAAAAAAAAGAAAATTTAGCAGTTTACTCACTTATACACATCATGTATATCTTGTGTTTGTTCATTTCTTGCAGTTTTGTTCATTTATATTAATAATTTAACAACATCCATAATTTTAAGATCACAAAATATTATTTCCCATTTGATGTTAAGAGAAGGGGTTACTATTTTCTTCTTCCCCCCTTTTCTTCCTCTTATTTCGTTATAAAAGCTTAATTGAGAAAAGCAATGTACAACATGAAAAGGTTTGTAGCTTATATTTTTGTGGAATTTATAATTGTAAATTATTGTTTTAAATGAATAAGATCAAACTAAATTCAAATATTTTAAGCATGTTTTACATTTATAAAAACATACTTCATACACATTTTAAAAATTAATCATTAATATTCATACAATGGATAGTTTAGATGGATTTGGTCAATCTCATTTGAAAACGTATTCGAGGAAACAATCTTTCAACTATAAATATGTTAGTTGAAAGATTGTTTCTTTGTATATGTTTTTTACTCATATTTTTATGAAAGATTAAATTAATAGAATAGGTTATTAAAGATTAAATTTTAAAAAGGAAAAAAAAGCAAATTAAATTCTTTTGGAAGCAAAATACCCTATTTTTTGTACTTTTAATGAGAAATAAAATATTTCATCCATGTAAAATTATTGCTTGAAATGAGACTTTATGAAAAGAACTTTTCTAAATAAAGCATTTTTTATGACTATAATAAAAAAAATATTTTTTTAAATTTAAATCATTCAAATAAGCTATTTCCTGTAATAAGATTAATAATGAGCAAAAAAGATATGAGTAAAGAAAACAAATAAAATAGGCAATTAGTTTTTTTAAATTAATATGCAGTCAATGTGAAATATAAAAATAATATTAAAACTTTTAAAGTATAATCAATATAACTAGCATAAAACTCTTTTGATTTATTCACTGAAAAATAAGGCAGTCAAAATGCTATTAGAGACAAACAAATCAAAATAAAACAAATAATATAGTAGAAGATTGCATATCATTATTTTCAAATGCTGTTGTAACTTTTTAAAGAAAAGCTGCAAAAGTTTATAACATTTACATCAGTTTTAATTTAATTTGGAGAATTCTTTATTCTAAACTGATTACAAATTAAAAGTAATTAGACAGCATGCATCAGTATTTTAATCACTAAATTTTAAACATTGTTCCAAATTGTAAGCCTTATGTTTATTAATTTATATGAAATATAAAGTTTATTTCAAATTATAAACTATTTTAAACTAACATAATAATAAAATACTATATTCTCATCCCCCACACCTTTTTTTAAAGCTTTATTTTGATCCAAATAAATTTTGTTTAAATAACATTATAAGATTACTTTTTATTATTTCATATGTATCAACTCTTCAAAATGACAGTGAAATAGTTAATTAAAAAATAAACTAACAAATTTAATTTGAATTATAATTTTGTCTTGAAATTTTGCATTGTATTGCTCCTCATCATAAGATTTAAAAATACTTTGAACCACATAACAGTGGCATAACTGCCATTTTATACATAATTTCTTTTCTTTTTTATATATTAAAAAAAATTAAATTACCCTTTTATTTTTCAATATAATTCAAAACCTTAAAAAGGAAAATATTCTTATGATATTAAAGAATTTTTAACATAATTAATAACAGATTTAATAATTATTTAGAAATGTATGAAAAAAAAGGAATAATGTTAAGAATAAAGTTCAAATACTTCACTAGTTAAAAAACAAATTTTATATTAAAGACAACATGCATCCAGAATGAATGCAACAAATTATTAAAAAGATTTACAATACTGAATCAAACATGACAAGATAAAATAACAAATAATTAGAATATTAGGAGAGGACTGTTGGATTTTAATTTGTAATATGGTAAACAAGATATAATTGGTGTTCAGGTAAATGTCACTAAGTGGGACGCTTAACTATTCCAAAATTAAATAGCAAATTTTTATTATTTTTCTATGAAAGAGAATTCTTAATGACTTGGTCATGCAAATTTTGTGAGCAAATATTTCTAATTTTACTTCAAAATCGCTTTTTTGACATAAAATGTTCAATAATGAAATAGATAAAAATCATAGTTGAACATTAATAAAGTCTTTGTAATATTTTTAAACTATTATAAGAAAAGGATGAAAAAAACATGTATTAAAAAAACCCTGATGTGCACTGACATTCTAATAAAAAAATATTATATTGAGATATTAATTTATTTAAAATTTGATTTAAGATATTTTTAACAATATTCTATTGCATATTCAAAGCAAATGAACACACATTTATTCACTGAACAAATTATAAAGGTTGTTGATTAAATGATTACTGACAAGCCATTTTTGCCATGTGGTTAGTAATAGCAGTTATTCATACATTTTTTTAAAAAAAAATCACATTTACAAGATTACTCTCCATATTTTTAACACAAATTCAACTGAAAATAGAAAAGAAATAATGTATAATTGTATTATAAAAAGCGTTACTGCATTTCATACAAAACTGCTTAAAGACACATGCACAATGATACAAAATTAATTTGTGAATTTTATCGCATTATAATTACGATGAAGGAATTATTAATGATCGGACAGAAAAACTAAAGGATTATAATTCATGTTCCAAAAATAAAGCGCCATTAATAAATTTACGAATCAGTATTTCAGAATTTCAAGTCACTGATCATTTTTTCAGTTTGATATTTCCGATGTTAGAACGAAGCCATCAGCAGTAACACAGAAAAAAAACTTATGATAAAATAAAATATTTGATTCAACTTATTAAAGCGATAAAAGCCTTTACCTTTTCGGGTGTTTCCAAGGGGCTATTTTCAGCTTCATTTGCATCGTCGCCTTCAACATCACTTTCAGAAAATGATCTTTCCGAGTCGTCATCAGACTTAACTCGTCTTCTTCGATGTCTGTCTTCCATTGAATAAATAAACAATGATAAAAAAGAATAAAACTAACAATATAAACAAGCAATGCGATTTCAAATAAGTTAAACAATGTTAATTCATCGCACGTTAACTGCAAATGTTTTATGTTGGTTTATCCTGATGAGATCGCATGTAATATTTCGGCAATGAAAACAGTCCTTGCCAGATTCTTTTCCCCAAAAGGATGATTATTTTTTCACCCCCCTCCTCTTCCCATTAATTAGGAAGAAAATAAAGAAATAACGAAGAAAAATTAATCATCAAATAGAATAAGTGACATCACATGAAAATAAATCAAATTTTTTGTTTTAATCAGAGTCACATTTTGTATTCTCTTAGCTCTAGGATGACTTAAATGGGCACCGAGATAGCAAAATACCTACGGTCAAATATTTCGCATCAAACAAATTTTTTTCCGTCTTGAGAAGCGACATTTTAAGTTATTATTGAGCAAAAATATTTCAAACTGGTATTCATGTTCACAAAACGTTTTTCGCTGTGCCCTACTAGCCGAGTATATGCTTGTAGATTAGCAAGACTACGATACTGGATTTTATTAATAACTTACCCAGTGCGTGGGTTTGAAACTTAATAAATTAGTTGAAATCAATAATCTTCCCTTATTATAATGGTGTGAGATTTTGGAGAAAGGATTGTTGACAGAGTACTAAATATAGTCGTAAAACAAGACATAATATTTTGGGCAAAATTTACGTTTTGGAAATTTTTCGTATGTTTCGGGAGTTCAGCTTTCTTTTTCTTTTTTTTTTAATAAAATTATTTAGAAACTTATCACAGACAGAAAAAATCTTTATTCTATTCAAGGATATGCAATGTTGTTCTTGCATTAATTTATCAAATTCCTAATTGAGAATTATCATTAAATTTTATTAATCAGTCTCATCAAATGAATGCAGATTTTCTTATAAAAACGCATAAGAAATTCATTGAATAAATTTTCCCTCTAAAGAAAGGATTAAAGCATTTTATAATAGAATTTTCTATAAAAACTTGACATTTAATTTTCTAAGTCAATAGTGTGGAAAAGATTTTCTCTCAAATATTTTAACATCTTACGATGGGTATTTAAAGAGAAGAGAGTTCAAACTTACCATTCAAATGTACACTTTTAAATTATGACTAAGCATTTGATAGATAAATCGTAAGAATGTTTATTGATATTTTGGCTTTTGATTCAATTTCTCTGACAGTCTGCAATTCCTGGAAATTTCAAATTAAATCTAACAATGTATGATTAAAAATTATTCCTTAATATCTTAGAATTTTCTTAATATATAGCATAAATGAAAAAATAAAAAACTTCCCTGGCTCTCATTGGGAAGCAAAATAGTATTTTATCTAGATGCCTTTAGCAATTCTCTTATTCACTCAGAATACTGGCTTTCCTTCATTTTAAACATAAATAATAAATGTTTATTTAAAATTTTATCTTTACTTTGATAAGATTAAGAAATGAGAATTTATCTGAAATAATTGGATTGCTTTTTCCTAAAGCCTACTTTTGCACTAACTAATGGAATTTAGATTGTTAACTTGAGTATGCACTTAATTCAGGCACAATATGCACTTAAATTCAGGCTGAAGGATTGTGGATCCTTAAAGCGGAAATCCTGGCTAGTTATTTAGATTTAAACATTTGATCATTTTGAAATGGAAAAAAAGGTGAAAGAAGATCAAAAACACGCTCGCGGAATGTAGTTGTGTCAGACTTTATATATATATATATATATATAATGTTGAGAGCAGGAATGTGATTATGCTGTCTTGAGAGAGACTTTTGAGATTTAAGAAAATCACAAAATATCTAATTTATATTTACCCGATATTCTAAATGCAGAATATCAAAAAACTCTATGGGGATATCAAACAGTATCTTGTGCTAAAAGGGATTATAATATAAAGTGAAAACTAAATGCTTTCGCCCCTATTTGTATAAAATACACAACAATATTATTACATCATCTCAATGATATTGTACAAAATTCAGAATATCGAACAGCTTCATGAAGATTTGGCACTAATATGGGCAAGATCGAAATTAATAAAAAAAAATTAAAGAGGTAAAGAAAATAAAGTATAATCTAATGTTGGTATAACCAAGAAATTACTGTCTGCCATTTGCAAATTTTAAAGCCCGATGTTTTGTGGATTTTTAGATAAATTAAGCAGTTAGTCTATGGTCCTTTTAACATACATGCAGTAGCAGGTGGATTATTTAAACTGTCTTGATTTTAGATGCACTTTCTATTCAACACATGAACTGCTTTAATTTAAGGTATACATTCTATTTTACACATGAATTACATTTTTACTTGAATGATCTGGTAAGAATTTTATTCATTCCAGTACTCATCCAAAGATATTAAATATATTTCATGTAGGGATTAATAAGCTTTGTAGCGTCAGCCTTTTCAGCTAGATAATATCCTTCGAGCTGAAGGGTCCCTTTTGCTCGAACGGTATATCGCTCGGCTACTGGCCCAAACGTCGCAGGTTCGTACCGCGACCTTCACTCGCTACATTGGTGACCCGGACGTGATCAAGGAATATTTGGAGGGCAGGGAGGGGGGTCTGACAACTCTTAAAGCAACATTAATTTTATTTATTTATTGCAAACTTCAATTTATCAATGATGCATTTTAAAGTATGATAATTTCACACACTTTTAATCGTAATAAATATGCTTTTATTACTTATAATTTCATTTTATGACTGTCGGATTATTTTGATGGATTCCTTAATTAACTAATTAATAAGTTTAATAAAATATTGTTGATAAGTAATATGTTTTCGAATCAGCAATTTTAAATTTATATCTATCATTTGAATATATAAACATTTACGTCAAGTATTTCCATATCAATCTTAGGATCTAAAAAGAATTTCCTTTTATTTCCAAGAAAATTACTTTGAATATAAATATTTTGAAATAGCTAGTATAATTACTTTGAATATAATTTCTGTATTTTACCCATGCTTTTAGAATTATTAATCTGAAAGTGATAATTAATTTCACTTATTGAATTGTGATAAACAAAGATTATGGAATTTTTTAAAAACCGATAATATAAATCTTCTTATCGTTATAATCGATGCATCTTCCCTACACCATTCTTATTCTTCTATGGCCACACATAAATATTTCTACCTTTCATTTAAAAAAGAAATCATTAACCAATTTTAAATGTGTGAAATCATGTAAAAAAAAAGAGTAGGAATTATTTTACATCAATATAAAGATAACTTTCCAAATTTAGGTATGTTGACTTTTTAAATTTTATTTTACCATGTTTCTTTGTAGAAATATCCATCATTTTACGACGATGCGCAGTGAAAAAATCTAAAATGAGAATTTATAGCCAAGCATGGAATACCTGATTCTATCCTATGAAGTAATGCAAACATATATACATCACTTCTGCACATTCGCTGCGGCTGTTTTATAACAGGCAGAGTGTAAACTCAGCATTAGGCATATTGGCGGGATATGTTTAAGAAAAGTAAAAAGTAAAGAAAGATAAGAAAGTAGGAGTATTTACAACAGAAGATTGCCATATTTGACTAATTTGACGATGTAGGTGTGTTGGCGACATAATGATGCCACTAAAGGTTTTTACAACACTCTAAAATGTATGGTAGAAGCTGTGAAATAAAGATTTGTTCCTAGAGAATGTTGGAGAAAGTTCCACACTTGTCAGGAACGAGCGAGTGGTTTCTGCGTTTGCCCCTCCCACTTTCATGGGACGCTATTTAAGACGCGGTTTAAGAAGAGGAGAGTTCAGAGAGGAGGTTAAGTTAGTTGGCTTAGCTTGAGAGAGCATCTTTTCTTTTTGACATGCGTTCTGTAGCTTTGTTCTTACCCGAAATCAGCGGATTAAATACAGTTAATTCGCTGTGCATTTGTAGCTTGTATTGCATAGATATAATATACGTTTTCCTAGAAAATAAAATAAATTTTCTCATCGTCCTTCTGAGATCTTTCGTAACAATATGTACATGTATTAAATACACAATAGCAATTAATCGTCAAAGATACAATCCTAGTTTATTGACTATGCCCGCCAATGTGATGTGGTTAAGTGTAAAGCTCATAAATGATATGCAGTTAATACATAAATTTCAAATTATATATTTAAAAAAAACTGTTGGTTAATTTTTTTTTACTTATATTTATAGTTACAAATAAAATATTCAAAATCTCAACAGATGAAATATTTACTCAAATAATTTATAAGAGAACAGATGAATTTTCTCTACAATATAATTTTAAAAAACGATAAATTTGTACTTTCTATCATAAAATGGAATTCTCTGCATTTAATTCAAAGAAGAATAACTGAAAACGATAGCTAATTTTTTTTTCAAATATCATTGAAATACAAGACATTTTTTTTATTTCTTATCAACTCATACAAACCTTTGAAAATGCTTAAAAATTTCAAAATTTTTAATAATACAAACTTTGTAACAAATCCACATTTTTGTATAATCTTTATAATATTTGTTACCAAAGTATATTTTATTTTTCAATAAATCTGTATTACACTATAGCAATAAATTCATTATCTATAGTTGTTTCAAAATTTAATATTCCATTGCTTTTGTCTAAGAACGAAAACCATTTGAAGACAATATGAAAAGGCAATCCACTTTTGCCTCTCGGCTTGCCAAGAAATTTTTTTAATTCTTATCTTTCTATAATATTTTTTTTAAATTTATTACTTAGTTTTTTTTATTATTATTTTCTCGTGTGTAAAATGTAGATAAAATATACTAAGCGACAAAAGAAAGTTTGAACTGAAAATTTTGACGAATTTAAACACTTTGGATTTCCCTGAGCTTAAAAACCACATTTTAGCAGATTTTTTTCGAATAATTTTTTGATTAGTTGGACAGCTTGTCATTCTTGCCATTGCCGTTAAATGCCTGTAGGTGAAAGCCTAAGGGTAACAAAGTGGTGAGGGACATGTCTGTCGAAGGGAAATACCGACTATCAATAGGAATTTCAGTTTTTAGGTACGAAATCAGTTCTAAGTTCGAAAATCAATCATTTTCTTTTATCCTTATTCGTTTTTTAAAAAAATAGGTCTGAATTTAATGCATTTGGCATGTGCTGTGACTCTATAATCGCCAATTGACCAAAGGAATAAAACGGATGGAATAAATAGAACAAATGTCTTGAGTGCTATTACCAGGGTAACAGTTGCAATGACAGGAAAATAAGTTAAAGGGAAAACTTTTATGTTCTGATTTTGTAATATCTTATTAGAACTAATTCTTTAAATTTCTAAATTTTTTTAAATTTCAATGAAATATTATTATTATATTCTTAGAGAATATGAACAGCAAATTATTCCTATTATCTAAGAATATAGCATATCAAAAAATGCTTGTGCACATTTGCAGGAACGAATTAATCTCTACAGAAATGCTGAAGGAATGCAAATTTTTTTCGTTGAAAATTACAATTAATTTAAATTTGTTATATACATAAGCATTTTTTATGAAAAAATATCATGACAAATGAAATAGCAACACAGTTAATCATTTGCTACGTCTAAGAGAGATAGTTTTAGTAATTAAAATTAATTTTAAACAAAATGGTTATAAAACAAATTGTTTTAACATAATTTAAATTGTCCAATACAAAGGTTGTTCATTTGTTAATTAAAATAACTGCAAATATGTGTACCATAAATACCTTCATTCTAATTTCTAAGCATGAAATTTTTTTAAGAAGGTTAGTCATAATAATATTCTGAAATTTAAATAATACTCGATTTCAATTTCAATACATTCCAATTCATAGTGTTCGCAGTCAAATGAATTTATTAACATTAAAACAAAAATAATTGAACCTTTTATTCTGAGTTACCAAATAAGTCAGAAGTGCAAGTGAAATTCAATTAATCAAATATGATAACTTCTGAAAATATCGTTGCACAAAAATATTTTTATGTGCTATTAAAATTACAAAAATTATTTTTTAGTAAT
The DNA here is from genome assembly GCA_026289955.1 of Argiope argentata. NCBI lineage: Eukaryota > Metazoa > Arthropoda > Arachnida > Araneae > Araneidae > Argiope > Argiope argentata. Next base: position 6,515,380 of record JAOUZG010009736.1, read on the forward strand.
ATAAACCTTATTCCGCAGATTATTATAAAAAATATGTACTTATTCTAAATATGATTTGCAGAAGTAGTTTTCATTGTTGAAATTTAAATTATACTCATTTCATGATTTCATCAAATATTTAAGTTGTTTTGCTTTTCTTCTATTAAAAATGTCATTATAAATCAGATAATTTTTAATCAAAAATCCTTTATAAATAACCTTTTACTTTTAATTAATATCATGTTCAATGATCTCAAACAGATAGAGGGACAAACTTCATGTGAATTAATTTCTTTTAAAATTTGACAGATATCTTCAAATTTAGTGTCACCAAATGTCCTCCGTCTAGCTCAAAGTACATTTGAGTTATTTTGTTCATATATATCTCCTAAAATATGACGTTTCGAGTCTAAAACGTGTCAAAATGTCGAGATCAAATTTTTTGACTGGTACCAAAGTTTCTTTTCATTTATTTCACATAAAAAAAACGAATATTATAAATAAGTTTTTCTTTTAAAAGTTTTTTTTTAATTTAGAATTACCTGTTAATATGCTAGGAAAGGAAATAAAATTTGAGAATGGCAGTTTTGAAATTATGGTATTATTGAAAAGATACTGACCTTAATCTTTATCAAACAAAATACTTCCCATTTCTTCGTGTTATTATTTAATTGATCTTACATTTTTATTTTAAAATTATGTTTTGAAATGTTTCTTTGGTAAATTTGTAAATAAAATTAACTTAATAGCATTTTATTGCATGATCAAATTAAAAACATAAAAATGAATCAACAACACTCAAATAATGTATATGTTTTTTTTATTTACAATGAACACTTTTTAAAACTTAAATACATATGTACAAAAAGAGATTATTTTATTCAGATCTATAATTCACAATCCAATATAACAATAAAGTATTTTTGCATAACAGTAAAGGAATCTGCATTAATTTACTGTCAGCAGTTATCCACAGATAATCTGCAATTTTTTCGTCAAATATAGTAAGATTTTTATAACCTTTAATAGAATGGCAGCAGCTTTTACAAGCAAGAACAACATTTTGTGTTAAATAAATATAAATAAGCAAAAATAGGATAAAAGAAATCGAAATATTCGAATTCAGACATACAGGATGTGTTTTAAAACGATTAGTGAATTATAAAGATTTGATTCCTTTAAACCTAAACATTGTTTAGTTTAATTTCAATTAAATATATTTATTTCTGTATTCATTTTCAAAATTTTTAAATATAGCTTATAAATTTTTAATGTAAAATTTTTTACTGATAGATTTTAGTTGCAAAATTAAATCTTATCTTATAACGGTCAGCATAAGTAAATTATAATAAAAGTTATCATCTAGTAATTCTAAGTAATTTTTCATCGAATTTTTTTTTGGGGGGGGATTTGACAGAAAGCGAATAATTATTTAATTTTCCTGGATTGAGGCAATTGTCAGATTAATTTTCTCAAAAAAAGTTATTTAAGCTAATGAGCTTATATCTCCAAAATGCACAAAACTGTATTGAATGAACACACGCAATATCTATAAAAATCTTTCACAAAAAATACAAAATCAGAATTTCATTTGAATTAATGTTAAAAAATATTTTTATGAAATAGTGATTGAATATTTAGGAAAATGAGGAGTTTGAACATACAGAAATTGATTTAAAAATTTGGGCTATAAGCGAGCGAAACGTATGCCTGAATTTTGCTCAGTATGAATAAATATAGGGTGTACATCCAACTTCATATGTGATAACTTCTTAAAATGCCAAATGAATTAAACCAAAAAGGACTTTTAAGAATATGATTGCTTTCAAAAACATTATCAGATAATAATAATAAATATGTTACACTTTCAGTTTAGTTTTTTAAAATTGTTATTACAGATTTCACTAGTTAAATTCAGAACTGTAAATAATTTTTTATTTTTCAATTTTTCGCATAACAATGAATGATTTTGTGAATGAATCAACTTGGCCTTAACAACTTAAAATAGGAATACTCAGATTGTTGGCACATTATATGCTTGGAACTAGAACACGACATGTTTCATTGTTTTTTGAAAAGACTTTGTGAGTGTCCTTACAAAAGTTGTTGCAAAAACCGTTTGATAGTTATGATGCAACAACAGCAAATTTCAGTAATGAAAGTAGAACCACTTCCTTTTTAAGAACCATACCCCAGAACACATATTCCTTGTCACACACATTGAGTTGGAAACTTTCTATGCATCTCATGTAGAGTTCCGGCAGTTCGATTCCGTTGTAGGACGGCTACAACCACGAATGCTGTCATCATAAACTAATCTCACTGGACATGAAAATACATGCAATGTAAATCTTTTAAGCCATTTGTCCCAGAAACATTCATAGAACATGTTGCAGTCTTTTGGATGTTGAAATAATCCTGCTCGCGTACAAGCTACTGGAGAAATATCCACTGAACTTTGATTGTTGACAAAAGGAATGTTCCATACATGATCTTGAAATTGAATTTCCAATTCTACGTCCCTCTTCCCATTTACAGCTAATTTTCGAATCAGATTTGTTCGTATTTCGGTCAATAATTTTTTTGGTATTCTCGTTCGTTTATTGTTCTGTTCGTCTTGTCGAGGTGCAGAATCTTCGTTATTTTCATCTCCGTTAGGTACTTTTTTAACTAATATTCTCAGTTTCTTGGATTTTCTTCTTCTTTTTTGAGTGCGATTGTTCTGATTTCTGTTTTGGTTATCAGAATTCCTATCCAACGAAGATGTACCATGATGCTGATTGAATGAATTTATCGCACTTACAGGTATGTCATGTGATAAAATGGAAGGATTTTCTGCTGCAAAATGTGAAGGGCCAGGATTCGCTACATTGAAAGAATTTACTTCACTTTGTGGTAAAATAGAAGGGTTTTCCGGAGAGAAACGATTTGATCCCTGGTTATGATGCCTGCTTGAATATTCGTCAACAAACGGTATATTTTGTGGGAAATTGGGATCGCTTTCAGGTATATAAGGTGATGCAATACGATTATGAAGACCTTCAGAATTTTCCCTGTTATGAGCTATACTGTGTGGAGTTGACGGACTTTCTGATAAGTAACGTACAGATCCGCGATTTTGGTAATTATTACTATGATGTGCAATCGTAGGATTTACTATGTCATTTATTTTTTGTGGAACAGATGTGTTTTTAGGAGTATAGCTTACAGTTCCACGGTTACGTTGATTGAAAGATTGTACATCACTAGTGGGAATGTCTTGTGGGACTGCTGGTGAATTTTCGGGTGTATAACGAACAGATCCTCTATTTTGTGAATTGAAAGAATTTTCATCGGCAGAGGGGATGTTTTGTGACACTTGGGGAGGGTTTGCTGGGTTGTAATTAACATATCCATGATTGTGATGATTGAAAGAATGTTCATTGCCAGTCGATAAGTCTTGTGGTACTACAGAAGGATTTTCTGGATTATAATGATCATACCCTCTATTTTGGGAATTAAAAGAATGTTCATCACTAGAGGGAATCTTTTGTGGTACTCCAGGAGGATTTTCTGGTGCGTAACGAACAGATCCACGATTATGATGATCGAAGGAATGCCCATCACCATGTGATAAGTCATGTGTTACTATAGAAGGATTCTCTGTTGAGTACTGTAAAGGTCTATTGTTATGAACAATGAAATGAGGAACCGCAGGTAAGCTTTGAGAAGGAACTGAAGGAATTTGTTTTGGATAAGGTAATGGCGAAAGTGGTAATGTGTACTGGAATCGTGATGTATCACTTGGAGGATTTTGAGGTGGATTTCCTTCATAATTCTGTGGAAAATAAGTGTTCTTTACGTTTTCTGCTGCAGAGTTGGGTACAAAATTATTAACATTAGAAAGATGAGGATAAGATGTTGTATCTTTACTAGAACTAGGAGAATTTGAATTTCTTGAAATGTTTGCAATCAAATTTTTGTTAGCCAATTCGTTGCTGAAAGAGGAAAATGACCATCTATCATTTATTCGATCTTTGTTATCCTTTTCTGCAGGTATTATTCTTTTTCCGAACTCATCATTGCCACTGTAGGAAGAGTAACCTTTATCATCATCGAATTCAATTGCTGGAGTTGATGGATATTCTTTTTCAGATGACAAGGAGTTTCTTGAATCTCCAAAGGCAGCATTATTGTTCCACAATAATTGTTCCCTGATCGAAGGATACCTACTTCTATTGGAAATTATTTTTGGATTCTTAGTAGATATAGATGGCTGTGGGGCCTGAGTGGATGTTCTATAAGAGGCGAGTAGTTTTTGAATTTCAAGCTGTTCTCTTATGCTAGGGTATCTGTATTTGCGAAACAAACGTCTCCTTACAAATGGCTTATTTTCATGAACAGGTGAGTTAACTTCTTCCACCTGAATATTCTTTTCATTTTTTCTTTCAGTTGAACCCACAGAACTGTTTGTTTCAATCACATCTGTCGTATTAACGCTAATGTTAGTATTATTATCAAAAGTATCAATGGATTTAGTTATATTTTCGTAAGGTATCTCTTCCGTTGTTGAATTTACAGAAATTTCACTCATAAAAGTAGCATCTGAAATATTTTTATTGGATTCAGTTCCAAGGTTCTTTGAATCAGTAGAGTTTAGGATGTCTTCTAACATATTTAACATGGAATCAATTTTATCACTTGTCGTACTGTTAGAAGGCTCAACGCTTTCCATGGGTTCCATAGTTGCATTTAACTTTTTCATCAATAGATTAACATCTATATTTCCATTTGTCATAAAATTTTTCAGCATAATGTCTACTTCTAACAAGATCTGAGGAGGAATTTCGTTGATATGATTTAAATCAACATTTAAAAGAACTCCTTGAGGATAAAAGCTAAGTGGCATAAATTTTGTTTTGGTGTTTATTGTTAATGTCTCTCTTTCTTTCTCCCTTTCGTGACGCAGAGAGTAATGGAAGTCATTAACTTCTAATGAATTTTCTTTTTCGGAATTCTGTCTTTCCGACTTAAAATTCACTGAAGGGAGGTTATCTTTTCCATCTTTTTCTTGATCATCCAGGCGAATTTCTTCCAACATCAATGGCGCGCTTCTTGCCGATAATGTAAAATTTAAATTGCTTGAAGCAGATCTACCTTGAGTATACCTTGAGCTTTTGGGTATATCGTTTTCAATGCTGCTGTTTTGTATTTCTGATAATGATTCATTTGTATTCTTTTGTTGAAAATTTTGGACCTTCAAATCTTTTCTAACATCAGTATTGTTAACTAAAAGCTTATATTGCTTCGATTCTTGATGTGCAGAATTGGATATATCACCTGACTTCAATACATATTTGCTGAATTCATTGCCTTCTTTCATTTTCACAAATAAACTCACTTCCCCAGTACAACCAAATGTGTTATCCTGTATTATTTTTGGATCACTTTCAGTTGCAGCTGCAGTCAATTTTGAGCATTTTACTCGAGCATACGTATTAGTGTTTTGTGGATTTTTAGGGTTACTTTCTTCATTTTTAAAATTATTTGCCTCATTTTGCAGCTGTTTTTTCACGCCTTCAAACGGATAATGATTTTCAGGATATTGATGGTTATTTATAGCATCTTCGAATTCATAATTTGTCAAATTGATTTTTCCTACGGCTCTGCCTTGAACGTTTTGGGCATAATAATTTTGGCTATCAAATTGATAACTTCTAGCCGTGTTTTCGTTTCCTGCAAATTTATTGCTTTCTTTTGGAGAAGTGACGCCTTGATTAAGTATATAAGGCTCGTCTTTCTTCAAATTTAATTTATGTGATTGTCCATTAACGCTTTGATTTCTAATCGGACGTACGTCAAGCTTTCTTACTCGACCAATTCCATATCTGTGTTCACCTGAAGAAGGATTTTCTGCTGGAGTTTTAGAATTTAATTTGTCCTCATTTACAATCGCAGAATCTTCTGGCTTTTCGATGATTACATCAAACACGTTAGGGGGGATTTGAACCCGGGATGGATTGGTTATCATAGATCTATGCCAATATGCTGTTCCATATTTCTTTTCAGTACTGTTTCTGGTATTAGAAATCTCTACTGCAGGTTTATTTTCTGTTTTAAGGTTTGATTTTTCTGGCGATAGTGATGTTATGGCATCAGTATAGTTGACAAAAGAGGCAGTTTTACTTTCTAAAGATGGTCTTCTATTAGAAGTGTCAGAAGTTGAATTTATTTTGGTTATGCTAACCTGATCTCGCCTAAAAGACATTTCTGGCCTGGAACTCGGAACTCTAACTTCTAATGGAATATTTTTTACTTCTTTAATTGGATTAGCTACGGAAATAGGCAATATTGTTTCTGTAATCACTTTATTAACATTAAATCTCTTTGGAATTTTGTCATTTGTACCAACGCCTAAGTGTACCTCTTTCGTTCTGTGAGATTGTTCTGTTATAGGTTTTGCATTTCCTTGCCCATTGCTTTCACACTGCGGGACCATCCATTTCCAGTTGCAAAGCAAATTTTTCTCATCGAAACCGAGAAGATGGGACGGACAAAGAAATTCGAAAGCTGCCAGCTGTCCATCGCCAAGATCAGAGCAATAATAAAACCATCTGCAGTCTACAGGGTGAACGTGAAAACCAGGTGTTGTACACTTGAATTTCTTTGGTGTCACTGGCATCAATTCAGCAGATCCCTGACAGGGCTCAGAGTAAGATGGCCAGTTGCAAGAGCCTTGGTGCTCATCGTACACTAATCCACGAGGACATTTATACACAAAAACAGCATGCTGACTTTCAGGCTGGGCTGTTGCTGCTCGGTACTCTGCACAGTGATAGAATTTAGAACAATCGGTGGGATGCCGGTAAAAACCAATTTTTTCGCATTTAAATTTACGCATTTCTTCTGGATCCGTGTTTCGTTCATGAAGTACTTGTATTTCCTCTGTAATCTGCGACTCTCCGGTAGACAGTGTTATATCGAGATCTGTAAAAGAATCAAAAGAATCCTTTCCGTTTTTGATGCCGCTCGATATTTCGCTTATTAAAGGAAATGCCATTTTTCCGCATATATTTTTTTCATCATCGTCATTTACTGACCATACATCCGTACCTGCTACATCCTTATCCAATATATATCTGACCTACAAAATATAATATGAATTACATAAGCATTAAAACAAAACACAAAAAATTCAAAAGCATTTTGATTAACCTACTTGACTATCTCTATATTTCTATAACTTCCAATTCAGACAAAATAATTTCTTTTAATTTAATAGCCATATCTTTTATTTTTAGCTGACAGGTTTCGTAGATCATTAATTTGATGATAAAATTTTTTAGTCTTGGTTTTTTAAATAAAATTACTTTATAGTTTTTAAAATTAATACCTTAATTTACACACCTGACTAATTAAGTTAAATATTAGAATTAAGTACTTGTGTTATTATTTTAGAATAGTAAATTTAGGGAGAAAAAACTGTTTCCTAATATTCATTATCTTGGGTCTGATATGTCAAAAAAACCTCATTTTAACCCAGTGGCAAATTTAGAAGAAATACATTATGAGACGTTTCTTTTAAAATCTGTAAACTAATTTATAAACTAAGTTTACAGATATTATATATATTTTATATTTTTACTATATATTACTTATATATTTTTACTAGACTAAGTTATAACTATAGTCTAGTAAAAATATTATCAGTCTAGCACATATATTCTAATATGTATGTATTGACATTAGCCATTGCTTCAGTTGCAAGCTTCGATTTGAGTCTACTCCAATTAAACAGAATTTAGAGAAATTCTTTGGTTTCAGTTTTTCTTAAATAGAAAAAGATTAAAAAGAAAAGAAAAGAAAAACTTTAAATTATGTTATTAACTACAAATATAATATTTATGTAAACTTATAATGTGTCCAATGTTAAAACAAAATATGTTAAAGATTTTACAAATATATTTCATGAAACTGTTTTAATTATAGAAATACAACAACCATTAGTAGTAACAATCATACCTGCTTTCTTAGTTCATCTATTAGATTCGTATTAAGTTCCTTGCTTTCGTTTTGTTCAGTATTTATGTATTGACAGACCTGAAAAGATAAAAATAGTTCATTTATTTCTAGCTTCTCCTAAAATAAAACATTTCTGAAGCAGTATACTTTTAATTTCATTGTGTTCACTGTATAGAAAATTGCAATAAATAATTTATATCATATCCTTCTTTGATTATCAATTTATTTCTCTAGAATTTTGCTTATATTGTTAAATTATTTATACGGAATTTATAACACTTTAAAACTGTATTTTTACTATGAAAAATAAGTAGAAAATATGAATTTAATTTCAATATATACGACAATTAATTACTTTTTTGAACGTTAATGTTCGAAATATAGAATAAAGAAAAATAAAGATCTGCACGAGAAAACAAATTTCGAAGATTTAAAGTTCTTTGTTAAGAAAATGGCGGGTCATTAAGAATAGCAAATCTGAAGAATAAAGAATATTTAATCAATACTCTGTATTTTATACAAAGAACAAAATTACTTCATAAAATCACTTTCTTTTGCAGGTTTAATTGCCCAAATTAAAAGTTATCTTTAACCTGAATGGCTTTAAATGCTAAAAATTAATTAATTAGTTTAATATAATACATATAAAGAGAATTTTTAAACTTACCGTTGGATATATTTCATGAGTAAATGATCTTTTCATTATGCTCATCATTTGTTGTTGCAAAGATATTGGTACTAATATCTTACTTTTCGGGAAGCTGGTTTTCAAGAGGGACTCTACCACTTGTAATGTATCCTAAGAGACAAAAAATATTTAGAAATGTGTTGAAGCATAATATAGTACACTATTACTTTTATTCTGAAAGTAACTTTTATATTGAAGTTTTAGAGTTTTGTCACTTCAGGTGTATTTATACTAATCCTTACCTGGTAGATAATTTCTGAGCTTGCACTATCATCAAAAAAATTCTTTACACTTTGAAAAGAAATGTATTTAGTTCTGTTTGAATAAATAAATATTCTTAAAAATTCCTAAGTAAATTGTTAAAAAAATACTTTACCTTATTATGTACTTTAAAATTACCTGAATAAATTTTATATACCTAAAAAAGATGTACCTGAAAAATGGTGGAGTTAGCATAATTCTATGATGCCTAGTGCCATATTTACTAAAGTAATTTTAAAATACTATCATTTTAAGAGGAAACATATTACATTTCGAGTTTATAACTCGATCAGTTTTAGTCAGGTGAGAGCGGAAGTTTTCTTTCATTTTTCTAATTAAAATGTTAATGCATCAGGAATATTTTAATAAATATGACAAATAGAACTGTGGTATAATGTATAACATATAATAATTGTGATTTTTTATGTAGTATAATTATTGGTAATAACTATATAGTGTAGTTTTAAAGAATATAATATTGCAAATATAAATTGTAAGATCATTTTTCATTTATAAAAATTTTTCAATTCGATGTGTAGATCTATTTCTAGTAGTGTGGAAATAATATATATGTCCATAGCTATAGTGGATACCCTGGTTATATTCTTTAAAAGTAATTTTCATGAATGAAGGAGATTTGATATAATGTGTTTAATAATATTTTCACAAAAAGAAGTCAAATTAAATAAAAGACTTTAATTTAATTATTTAAAAAAGCAAACTGAAGAGAGAATAAAAGCAGAAATTAAAAATGGAACATGCTCTTGGAAATATAAAGGTCTTAATAAACTATAATCAAATGAACTAAATGAATCACTTAAATTCATGCACCAAGTAGAAGCGTCTTGGCCGTTCTGAAACAGATCATCATACACGATGCCAACAACAAACCATTAATGGTTTAAAGAAAACTAATTAAATAAAGCAGCAGAAAACTTGGGTCCACGTGCGTCTAATTTCGCAGTATCGAAGCAAGGAAAGAGAGTAAACGGAGAAGCTTCATTTATTTTAAATGCGACACTATTATCCTTACGTAAATGATGGTTAGATCTTTTATTCCAATTATATCTCTTTATTATTCATTAGCTTCATTTAAGTTTATTATGAACATAATTTTTTTCTTCTAAAAATGTCTCAGATAAGTCTTGGGTTTTGATCTTATAACAAAATACAAGATGATTTTTTTTTCGTTTTAGGTTCTTATATAAAATATATAATTAAATAAAAAGTGTACTAAAATTTCGCATTTGAACACAAATTTCAAATTAAGAAGATAAGTTGCTTGCGATATATTTTAAAAATTACTCAATATCAGACAAGAAAGACATTCAGTGTAATTAAAGAAATGTTACTAAATTTTATTACTAAATTGAAATGTTCTCTTAATGCTTTCATGCAACTGAAAGCAAAACAATTGATTTTAAAATATAACTTTGAACGATTGTTATTAAATCTGTCATCTAAATTTCAGGAAAAGAAAAAAACTTTTATTAATATGCTTGCTGATTTTACAAAATGAAGTTATAAAACATAAAAGTCAGATTTATAGTGATTACTATATAGAGCAGTTTTTTGAAGAATTTTATATCTAATTATGTAACGATTTTACATTTCAATATATACAAGATGATTATTATTCCAAAATATAATAGGAAAAAGTTATAGCTCTTGTGTGTACAAATCAAAATTTGAAAATCAAAAAAAGTATATTGAACCCATAAAACTACACTGAAGAGCCAGAAAAAACTGGTATAGAAGGTCGTATGCAAATAATGGAGTTGTTCAACCAATCAGTCTAACGCAATAGGTCGACAGTGCGTATATAAGACTACAGGTGTCTGAGGAGGCTATTGCATCGATTTTTACTGTTATAATGGCAGGTTGTCAAGAGTTAAGCGATTTTTAACGGTGCCTAATCGATGGCGTACGAGAGAGGGGGCTCAGCATTTCCGAATTAGAGATGAAATTGGGATTTTCATGGCCATATCTGGAGTATATAGAGAATACCAGGTTTCCGGTAAAATTTCAAATCTCCGGCAGCGGTGCGGCTTGAAAAAGGCCTTTATAGAATTGGATTATCGACACCTGAAAAGAATCGTTACAAGAGACAGACTTTCAACATTTCATCAAACTGCTGCGGATTTGAAAACATCAACAAATGTCAGTCTATGCACTTTGCAACGTAACCTAATTAATAAAGGCTTTCCCAGCCGCAAACCATCTCGTGTACCATTGGTGACTCAGTAACACAAAGCTCTGCACCTTACCTGGGGTCGCCAAAGCTGCCATTGACATCTTAACGATTGGAAAAACGTAGTCTGGTCTGAGGAGTCTCATTTACAAGTGTATCGGGTGGATGGCTGTGTACACCCGTACTCAGTCATCCACCATTGGGTATGGCTGTGTGAAACTACCTGTGTTTGTTTCTCCACTCAATGAATCCATGGTTCTCTCTTGCCTACAAAGAACTGTTCAAGCTGGTGGAGGCTCTGTGAGGGTAAAGGGCGAGTGCAGTTAGCATGAAATGGGGCCTTTGATGTGTGTAGACTTGGTCATGACAGGTCAGTGGTATTTTAATATCCTTTCTGATCCTCTACATACTTTCATGTCCTGTGTGCATTTTGACGGACATGAACGATTCTAACAGGATAATGCACCACCCCACAGGTCTACATCAGCTACCGAGAGACTTGAGGACATCCGTCTGAATTTCTTTTGATCTCTTGGCCAACTGATTTTCCTGACCTGGGCATTATCAACAAATCTGGAATATTTTGCAATGTGCTGTTAGGAGATTTCTTAGGAAATTATGTTTTGTGGACTTCCCTGTAGGAATCATGGTCTGAACTGTCTACAGAATATCTTTATAAGTTAGTTGAATCCATGCCATGTCCAAACGCAACATTTCTGAGTGTTTGTGGGGGGCTCTACATGATATTAGATTGTTGTAACAGTTTTTTGGTACTTCAGTGTAAGTTCTTACTATTTCTATTTAAAAGTATAAAATAATTCGAAATAACGATGCAAAATTAATTAAAAATTTAGTATGATCTAAAAAAATTATTTAAAAATATATTAGAAATGGTTTTAAAATTTGAATTTTTAAAAAACAATAAGCTGCTAATTACTAGCATCATTGAACAGCGGAATTTAAGCAATTTTATTAATTTTAAACTAGAAATATCTATAATAAAAACAACTGGTGACATTTAAAAAAAAAGAATACTCACAAAATATTCTTCCTTAAATCCTTCTGAAATGGGATGTGAAAATGAAGGTACAAAGCTTAGAAAATCGAAATGGCTAAAATTGGGATGAAAACAATAATTAATTTCATTTCATACAAATTTAGATTATTCTTCTAAATGATAAAGAAGCAGTTTTAAAATTTTATTTGAAAGTATTCCTACCAGCTGAATGAGAAACAACAAAACTTTTATTTCAGATTATATGTAATAATTCGAAAACGCAGGATTTCGCAAATCATAGATCTCGATTCTTATTTGATCTTTAAACGAAAATCTTAAGACAGGAAAAATTTAGAAATAATCGAAGACTTTTCTACAAATTAAAAAATTTAAATAGTTCGATTCAGGTGCAAAGATACAATATTTTTGTTTTATTTTATTTATTTATTATTTTGTTTTGTTTTATTTATTATTTTGTTTTGTTTTATTTATTATTTTGTTTTATTTTATTTATTATTTTGTTTTATTTTATTCATTATTTTGTTTATTTATTTATTTATTTATTTTATTAAGGATTTATGCAAAGAATTGTAACATAAAAGTAAAAGGTTATTAATAAATAGAAATATTTTCTGTTGTTTCTGTGGGGAAATGATAGCAGCTTTGATTTTTGATAATGTAATCAATTTTAAATTTAATTTTTTAATTTTTTTTATTTTAATTTTATTTATATAGATACGACATTTGGAAATATTTCTCTTAAAATTTGGATTTTATAAGCTTAACTGGAGTTGAGAAAACTTCTATTTAAATTAAAATAAGTGTCAGTCGTCTACCAGTAGAAATATAATCAAGTTATTTTATTCTAAATTTGGAATAGCAGCTTTTTAAATCAAAAGAATGAACTAATACTCTGCCCGCTGATTTGAAATAGGTGTTGCCATATATACAAGTGAATAAATCAATAAATCACAATAATCAAAGTATTTCAATAATTTTAACAAGTTTTATCAGTTTTCACTTTCTTCGCACACATTTAAGTCGAAAAACAAATTTTATCCGTACCTTTCGATGTATTTTTATAAATATTGTCTATTTTCTTCCATTTTACTAAGAAAAGATTTAAGATGTTTCAAGAAAGATGTTCCAGAAACTTCCTTGAAAATGATGACGTGTATTAGATTTTACCGGTCCCTGATCGAAAACAAGCCGAACAGTAGAATCAAATGTCCTTCTCTCTAAATAGATTAGAGACGAAAACGTGAAATTGGAGCTCTAATAGCCATCTCTAGGGTGAAATTGCATTTGCTTTTTCACTAACGACTGCACGAAAAGTTTCTAATTTGGCAATTTTCTGTTCCGTTAGTTCTTATTTCACAATTGTTCACATGGCGTTTTAAAGGAAGAAGCAACGTGATCCAATGATGATTCTTTATTTGAAAATAACATTTAATAAAAAGTTTTTAAAATATGTATTTATATAATTTACGAAAAACAAAAACCACTGAAATGATATTTTCTTCATAATCCATAGCAGTAAAAACTTTCTTATGTTTTATATTTGTCTCTTATGATTATAATTAAAAGAGTTTGAATTAATAATAACAACCTGAGAATAATAAAATAGAATGAAGTTTATTATTAAAACTATTTGAGTTTCAGAAAATACTTTTATTATAATTGAAGAATGCATACCGATTTATTTGGAATTCGATTAGAGACGAGGCCAATTTTATAGATTTTTAAGAAGAAATAGACTGAAATAAATCCTATTAATTAATTAGATATCACTAGGTGATATAAAATTATTAATAATGATTAAAAGCACAAACTATTGAATTTAATAGATTTTCTTTCCATTTTTTGGTAGGTTTTAAGCTAAAAGATACCATTTTTTAAAAAATACTATACACTCCCAAATTTATTGTTACGGTATTATGCAAATAAACAGCATTACCTTGCAATATTCAGAAACTGAAGGTCATGCAAAAACGGCACCATATTTCTTGTTATGGTCATACTTAGGATTTGAAATTTAGTTTCGGTTCTTAAAAGTGATACAATGTCCTGTAAAAAAAAGAAAGTATGAATCTTAGAGAACAATATACATAACAAATTTTTATTTATTTGATTGTAACTGCTTTTTTGATAATTATTCAAGTAACTACTTTGCCAATATTATAGCTAGTGATATTAATATGATTAAAGCATTATTAGAACAAATTTCGAATAATTCTGAAATTTCAAACCGCCGTCAGATGATAAGAATCACAGTCATTGCCATAAAATACAAAATAAAAAATATTTTCTATAGGAAGTTATTGAAAACTCTGAAATAAATTAATCATTTAAAAAATTTCCTTCCATCAAAGAGAATCTTTGTTGGAGTTTTTATTTGTGTTTTAATTTAACTTATACTTTAGGTATTGTCATTAATCGCATTATGAAATCTGTTCTTTCATTAAAACATCCACAAATTATCTTCCAAATACATTATTAGCTAAAACGCAAATACAAGTGTATATGGAAAGAAAAATAATAGTTCAAAAAGAGAATTGTACATAATTTTAAAAGTCAAATGTAAGTGTTAAATTAAAAGACAACAGAAAACAATTTTTCTCCTTGATCGTAGAAACGAAAAAAATTAATAGTCATTTCTTTTACACTTAAAAACATTATTCAATAAAATCCATTAAAAAGGCATTTAAGCTCAATACTTTTGTGCGTCACAAATAAATAATTATGAAAAATGAATTTCTGGTAAAAAAAATGTTTAAAATTTTTTCTAAATTTCTAGTGACATAAGTGACTTGAAAAAAAATGAATCCAAAAATTCAAAATATATTTTTTTAGTATATTTTATATTACTCATTTCTACAGGAAAACTAATTAGGCAAAAAATATGTGAATTCAGTGTGAATGTTAAAGTTTAAAATGAAATTTATTAATGTCACATTTTAAGGAAGAAAAAAAATTCCTGTTAATAAATTAAAGGTCACTTTATTTATTTGATTAACGATGGTTTTATAGTCTTCTATTTAATTAAAAATTTAGCATTAATACAATCATAACTTGAAATCTATCAATTTAACAAAAATTGAATTTCAGAATCCTTCAGATTTCTTGAGCAGAACGAAATTTGAATTAAAAAAGGACAAATTAATCTAAGAAATAAATTTATGCTTCTAATAAGAAAAAATATAAAACAGTTTCTATTGCAAATTATATGATTAATTTCAGGTCTGATTTACTGTTTTATAACATGAAAATAGTTATAAATATTGTACATTCAGAAATGGTGGATGAATACATTTTCTGAATAATTTTCATCTAGATCACTTACGCGTATTTGAAAAAGGATTAAAAGCAAATTTATTTAAATTCACTTGCTACTACACATTTTGTAGGATGCACTAAGCTTTCATATTGCTTCGAATCTACGTAAATCATAATGTTATAAATTTTATCTATCTATACGTAAAACGCTATCGTACGTGACATAACTCTTATTACTTATCGTCGCATTACAAGTATTACTTATTACTTATGGTCGAATTACAGGTATTACTTATTACTTATCAGCATTAGTTTCATTTTCGTACAATTTAACCTTAATTTTTAATACTTTTTTTAATAATTTCATTTGATATATTTTTTGATACAATATTTTTCATTACTGTCATGAAATAAAAATCATCCATGAAACGTTCAGTTGTGTAATTTTGTCAATTATTCAATGTAAGATTCTCATTTTTTTTTTTTCATTTGATAGAATAAAAAATCAATAATATACTCGTAGAAGCTAGTTGCAAATGGTAGCTAGTACTAAAAGATTATATTCTTATGCTTATAAATTAACATAATATTATTATATAAAATACAAAAGATGGAAGATATAAAGTATTATTTATAAAGCACTTATAATTCTAAATTTAAATCGGTTTACGTACCTGAATATTTTTAAATATCTTGCTTTTAGAACTGTCATCAAGTGCCAATTTTTCAAAGCGGATGTCTATTCCATTTATTGGCGAATCTAATAGTGCTGACAGAAGTTGTTGAAAATAATTGGATGCATTTAATTTGTCATTTCCATCAACAGAAATGGAAGCAATAATTTTTTGATCTCTGTCCATAGATTTTATTAAATGAGGTATTTCTGAAAATACAAAAACATGGTTCATTATAGATATAGAAATAACTATTATTAGATAAAGAAATAACATTTATGTGAAGCTAAATTATTATTTTTAAATATTTATACAGATTGGAAAATTTTTTTTAAAGAATATTGTTCCCTGTTAAAAGTTATTAAGATGCAATATTTTTTTCAAAGAATATCTTTTAAAAATTCATGGATGAGTTCTTATGGAATTTATTAGAATTCTTATTAATTTTTTTGATTTGTAATTTAATCAATTCATTTTATGTGAAAGTGACATGATAAACCAATTAAGTTTATCATCTAATATTTAACTGAAGACTGTCTTTAATTTGGCTTTGGCATACTATTGAATGTAGCAAATGAAAGAGTTCAAAGGATCCCGAAAATAAATTCGCGTAATATGCTTTACTTCAATAGCAAGAGCATCAATTGATTTTAGTAGAATGACATTTAATTTCATTTAGTTATTACGCTTTTGCATTTGAAAATTCTTGTTGTTGTTTTCCCTATTTTTTTAAAGAGGTGATGGAATTATCGTTTGCTTTAACATGAGAAGCGATAGTTTTTATTAATCTTTTTTAGAATGGCAACAGCTATGACTATTAAAAAATAATTTTTAGAAGAATTTTATTAGAATACTTGCTTTGACATTCGTGTAAATATGAACTAAGTAAATGTCGAATACATTCAATACGAATTAATATTTCTATTCTTTCTCGTGCACTTTTAGAATTTCGGTAAGCATATTTGATTCTGGTTTTAAAATTTTGATTTGTTATAATTATCATTAAAATTTTAATTTTATTTTTGCTGCCTTTTTTCATATTAAAAATGCTTAGATATATTTCAAATTTTGATTAAAAGTATCAATAATTTGAAGATTGTGAGTGACAGAAAGATAAAACCGTAATAATTTTCTACTGGAAATCGATTTGAAACCCACAGTATTTTTTTAACATTTCAACTTGCGTTTTGAGCATTTTACACAAATACTCTATGCTGTTATATTAAAGCAGTTTTAGCCCCAAGTTATCAGATATGGTCTCATTTCACTGATTCCCTCCAAGTTATTAGTTAACTGCTTTAAACTCTTGTTTTGGCAATACACCAGAAAAGAACTTATTTTAGCTTGGAGGACATTTCTTATTACAATTGGCCCGTAACCGATGATTTGGAAGATGCTGTAAAATTTCAAAGTGTTATTTGCTGTATATTCGCTTCACTGCATCATCTTATTGACAAAGTATGTGCCATGAAATAGATATGGGAAAACTCACACCCTTTTCTTCAATCTTTTCTTTTCCACTATGTCGTTTTTATTTACGTGATGCACTTTCGAAAATTTACGAGCCGTTATCTAAACCGAAGCAACAATTTCTAGAGTTGTTTGTTTGTTTGGTAGTCAGTCGTAAGCAAATATGCTTAAGAAAATAGCCTACTAGTAACAGTATCTTACAAGTGATCTATATTTAACAATAAAAACGAAATAGGATTTGAAGTTTAAGGATATCATTAATATGAATATCATTATAAATGAATGACTCAAAAATAAATCATTGTAGAGCGGAATGGGCTTTTTTTTCCGCTGAGAAGTCAGATGGCGCTAGTTGTGCTAGACTCGTTGTTTACATAGTACATTGATTTTAAACGAGTTACAGCAATTGTAATGCTGAGATTCGTTGACAATTGGTGTTTCGTTCAAATGACAAGTAAAATATGATATGGTATGAGTTAAGAATGCTTCTGAATATGAAATTTGATGTCAAATCGTTAACGTTTAAGATGCAATAATTAATAATAATGGTTTAATTCTCTTGTTTTGCAATAGTGCACCAAACTCAAGAAGAGACAAAATGTTCAAGGGAATTGTATGTAATTACTTCCCATATATCTTTTATTTGTTTCCTCATGAATTTTTCTTTCCCCAAAACGTATGAAGCACTTGGCAAGATCAAGATCAATTTCATATAAATATCATGTCTGATTTCAAACAGATTGTTGTGAACAAGTTATTCTGAGATCTGACAAATGGTTTAATCGATCAGGGGATAATATATAAAATTAATGTATTATTATCTTTGTCAATTTGAATTTGTATTTTTTGCTCGTTGTTAGGTATAAATTTTTATTGATGTTGAAATTTTTTTATCATCATACATTTATCTATTTATTTATTGTAAACAAATTGTATAATATCGTTTGAATTTTCTCTTGCCTTGCTAGCAAGATTTTATTTGCTTTTATCAAACTTAAATGATTAACAGATAATTTATATCAACTTTTTATAGGCGAATATGTATTATAGCATTTGTAATTTATTGCCAATGATAATTTATTATTTGAGAAAAAAAAACTGTAAAAATACTGCAGTTAAAGCACTCATTTCAGAATTAATTTATATTGATATTATAACTCGTATTTTATCAATTCATTTGCGTTTAATAATACTTACTAATTCTTCGTGCATGAGGTTCAGCTGTGATAAGAATGTGAGTACATAAACAAGGCTCCCATGTGGATAAAGATTTATTTTCTGCATGATAACGACAAAAAAGGATTTTGTCGTTTAAATTTCGCTTGCATGTTCCATCTAAAAATAAATAAATAAATGTATTTAACGCACTTGCGAAGAATTTAATTTAATTATGGAAATGTTCTATAACAAAATATTTAACTAAACATCTTTAAAATAATACTTTATAAACTCGGTCTGATTATTGGTAAAAACTATTTCACATTCTCTAAAAAATAAATAAAAAAATAATAATAAATTAACGTGGTTTTTATTTTGTTTATTTTGTAGTAACCACTTTTAGTGACCTTTTGGTTGTCCTGAAATATTGATTAGGTTAAATTAAAATTAAATCATTTATGCGTAATTTAATATTCATAATATCCTTAAAGAAATTAGTTTTAATCAAGGATATTACATGTATACAATTCGTGGTGTATATACAAATATATATTTATCACACGTATATTATATTTATCTATTTTATTTTAAACTAATTAACAAATAAGTTAATGCTTTTTATAAGATACGCAACAAATATGGAATAAAATTATTTTCGTTTTTATTGCATTTGTAGTTTATTTAATAATACCACAAATAAATATATAAATAGGATGAAATTTTCTTCAAGACGTATTTGCTTGGTCATTTTTATAGTTAAAAAAATTAAAAATCATTTTTATGATGAAATTCGTTTTTTTTTCACTGCTAAAAAGAATAAAATACTCATGTTTTAATATATGATTAGGCCTATCTGTTTTAATCTTCAGGCATGATTCTGGCTCACATTTATACAATTTCTTTCCACCTGAACTCTTAAAAAAAGAAAATAAACCATAAAATTAAAGAAATTTGCGAGTGCTATGATACATCTTTTTAATAAATAAATATACATATGTAAAATGTTTATCATTTCGATCGGACATATTCTTATAATTGCATTCAGAACTCAATGTAATGTAAATTTTGTCCTTGGGGAAAAACATATCATTTCAAATATACTGTGAAGATTTAATCAAAAGGATAATTATTTCCTTAAAACTTTCTTGGCACCCTCGGTGAGAGAAAAATGCAATATTTTGTAATCCTTTCTTTTCGGCGGAGAAATCACTGAAAGGTCCTAAAACCTTGATCTTGTAAAATACACTGTTTATCGAAGGTTGTAAGGAAGGAAAATAACAGTACCATTTTTTAACCAACGTTAAGCAAGGACTAATTCATTTTCATTGAAATGCTAAACACTGTGGAATTACAAGGATTTAATTTTTATAAAATGATTATAACACCTTCATTTATGAGAAATGTCTCTCTTAAAAAGTATTTTGCCAATTGTTTGTATGTTATTGGTAAGCAGTATTTCAAACACAAGCTATAAGAACAAAACAATAATAATTATTATTAATAAATTTCGAATCAATCAAGTCTGTATTAAAAACGTTTGCCGGAGAACGTGCTAATAATAGACTCTTGAAAACGTTTAGAATCAAGTTTAAAACTCAGCCAATCTCATCTTTACTTTTGCTTAACTCTCTTTCAATACATCATGAATTTTATAAAATTGCATTCTTTATTCTATTTAAAAACATCTAACTTTACCGAAGAAATTAGTAATTTTGTGGTAATTTTAAAACAGTTTCATGAATTTAAAAATGGAATCATATAACTATCTATTATATGATTCCATTTGTGTTAGATGCCACAGCATATATATTTCTTCTTGTTTAAAAAAAAATAAAATGCTCTTTTCTTTCTTCTCTTTTCCTACATTTTTTAATAAAAAGATTATGATTGCAATCCAAATATTAAATTGGTGAATTTTAGAAAAATAAAGCACAATTTTTGTTAATATTCAAAATATTAATTATAGAGTTCGAACAAAGAAGCTGCTTATATTTGAAAATTTTCACTAGGCAATAAGAATTCTTGTGTTTAAAAATATTACCATTGTCAACGAGAAAGCATAATTCTCATATTATGATCAATTCAAAGTAATTGGCACTTAAATACCACATTTTATATAGAACTTTTAACAAAAATTTCAAATACGAATGTGATTAGATGAACCATTCTTGACTAGGAAGTTTCCGATGTATGTCATGATGCTTTCTCTTAAAAGCTAATTTATGAACGCCCAGAAATTCCAATTATCAAATACACCACGAGCATCACTGTGAAATTTGACGCTACTCCCTCTTTCATCTCTTGTTCCTTTTTTCCCCCACCCTTAACTTCCTGTAATTTTGAAAGCAAGTAATGATGTGGATGGTCTGGTCAATGACTTCCAATAAAAATATTCTACTTCCATGGTGTTTTTGTTTAGTTCGTGCGTCATCACAGAATAAACAGCTCATTATTAAGTGGTGAGCCTAATTCTGGGTGACGAAATATAGGTTTTTTAAAAAATTCAGTAGCTACAGTGCGAAAAGAAATAGAAGAATCTGCACAGGTAAACGCATAGTTTCGGTTAATGAGAAACAGCTGGAGACTAGAAATTCTGCTCATAAAGGGGAGCCTTTAAATCAATGCATTAATAAGACTTTTCTAGAAAATGAAAAGGATGAAAATTAAAAACTGCATTAGTAAGATCCTTATAGAAAATGAATAGAGAAATGATATTCAAACCTTTGAACTGAAGTATTATATAATGATAAACATCTGAGCATGATCCATCAGGTTTTATATAATTTTTTTTTAATTTACTCGTATTTATAGTAACAATAAAGTGCATGTATAAAATATATTTAATATAAATCCAACTATATATACATATACAGACATAAATTCAAACAAGGATTTTTTTCTCTGAAAGGTCTGACTATTTGTCCAACAATATTGACTTTTCGTGATCCGAAAATCCCTTGAAATTGAGACCTAAGAGATATACCATTTTTTACAGAAATCAAACAAGAATTAAAATAAAATACAACCTCCAGTGTAAACGAAAATTACAATAACATATAGTATAAACTATAAAAGAAAACATATAACCAATTATTAAAAACAAAAAGGAAAGGACATGCCAAAAGCATCTAATTTTCGAATGTCGGAGTTTAAGAACATTATCAAGGCTAAAAACTTTACCAAGCTACAAATATAAATAAGTGTACCGTAAATGCAGTGTAATTTGATTTAGTTCAATTTCCATTTTGCTGTAACACAAAATGTTTTTAATCGATTTGTAAAAAAGACGCTAGACTCAGAATGAACAATCTCTAATTTCTGCGTGGTTGAAATAACAATAGTGTTTTTTCTTTAGAAAGAGGGAGAGAGGAAACATGAAATGAGATTTCTGCTTCCGATGTTAAATAGTCAATCCTTGTCAAATGATTCACATTTAATTCTTATAAAATATGATGACTTAGTTCATTTATTGAGAATTGTGAGTTGGATTTTTCTGTATCTCGATTATTCTAATTCTCTCAACTAGGATGTTAAAAAACTAAATCGTATGAACCATCATATTGTTATCAGAAAACTAATTTATAGCTCATTAAAAAAACAATGAATTGAACGGCATGTGCCCAAATATCAACATAATGCTCGTAAATTAATGCTCTAAACAAAGAGTTTCTCTTTAACAATTGTTAATGAGGAATTTTAATGAGGAACTTTTACAACCACAATTTTTTACCACTCTGTAGAATTTTATCTCCGTGTCTTTCTGTTTATAGATGTTATATATCAATAATATTAGCAAGAATCATAATTATTTAAATAATGAACCGATAAAATAAAAAAAATTCTAAACACAATCTTCATTTTCTTTAATGTACTACTAAACTGCTCAAAAAGATTATAATTACTTGGAATTTCTTTACATTTTGCCGATCATAAAATACGAATAACCTTTTCTAACATTCCATATCTTTTATAAAAAAAGATTAGTGTTACTCCTCATATCCAGATAGAATATTTCATAGATTTTCTTTTATTATATTTATTTTTGCATGGGCATAAGCTAATTGTGGTGTTGAAAGTATTAAATAAATTAATTTGGGGACAAGTTACTTTGGCCGCAATTTTTTAAAAAAAGTCTCGTAAAATTCGAAAAAAAAATGATTATCATATTCAAAATAATACTATGGAATTAAATTAAATTTCTTTTTTTTACAACTATCCCTTATATTATTACCAAAAACCATCAAAAATGTGTAATTTAGAAACAGTAACCAACATGTCAACAAAAGAGTTAGAATATTGCTGCTAAAACAAATCAAGAATATTTGACTGCATAACATACAGAATAACTAGCAAATGACCATACTTTATGAAAGGTCATTGCGAAAGGTCATGCGATAGTGTAGCAGAAAGTAGATGGCGGGCATTCTCGATTTTTTATTAATGAATATTGGTCAAAAATGAACGTAAAAGTTTTCCTTGAGAAAAAGTTTGATCATGTTTACAGTGATTTTTTTTATTTTAATGATTAATTTTTTTCATTGAAATGATTTCTATTTCAAATGTATCCACAGAATTTTTAATAATTCGTCAAAAGTCTGAGAGGGTTACTCATAATGACATTTCCACAGATGAATACAAAACGTTTTAATTTATTCAAGAGCAAATTTTCCACACAACGCTTATTCTGAACAAGTATCATGGATAATTTTACTCATTATGACGAACCTTAAGCCAGTGGCTATTTTCATAACTTAATCACTTCTAAGAAACCTAATTCTTTCTTTCTACATTCCAGTATGCAAAACCGCTACAAGTTTAAACCAAGACCGTTTATCCACTTAAAGCAGGGGTCAGGTAAAAAATCTGACCAGATAATCACTTATCCTCCCTACCAACAAGTTCCGTTATTCGGGGCCAAGCCACCATTCGATGCTGCATTTCCGGTTATTGCGAAATGAGAAAAATCCCTTGCTACCCTTAATTTTTTTCTCGTGCGTACCATTTCTTCTCTTGGGGGTGAATTCATTCTTTGCGAACATCTTCCCATAAAGCATTCCTCAGTGCGTATAAAACCGTGACCCGATGTTTTTCAACCTTAAAGGTCGTTGCTTACAAGTGACCCATTTGAGAAGTGATCGCTGACGTGATTGTCGGTGGACTAACGGGATCGGAATCGGCTCAAGGTTGGCATGCAGAGGATGATAACAGCGCTGAAGTGGACGTCATCGACGAAAAGTGCATCGGAGAGAAATGGAAGGGTTTTTAAGAGAAAAGAAAAGATCCTTTCTGATGTTCAATGTCAAAGGTCGTCAATGGACGACTATCAAGGTGAGATAGTAACGGAACAATCGGAGAAGTGCTTTCGATGAGAAGAAAGGAATCACGAGCGTGGTGGCTTTGAATAATTCTTCTTTACCTTGTAAAATATCTATGAGATTAATTAAAAAGCAGTTGGAAGTGTCTTTATAATATAAGAAATATTTCGACAAAGTGATCTTATAAAAGTGCTAGATTTAAAAGATAATTGTGCTGGGATTTGATTGTACGGCAAAAATAGCGTTAATTGGCTAATCAAACTGGAGAGGGTCTTTGAAAATTTCAGAATATTTCCTAATATTTTATATCCAAAAGAAAAAAGGAACCCTTTCGGAAAATTTTTTGCACTTATCAATAAAATTACTTACTCTATAACCTTGTATCTGTCTTCTTCTTTTTTTATTCATTTATTCCCTAAATTTAGAAATGAAATAAGGGCAGATGGCTAAAAACAAATTTAAACCAGTGAGATTGGTCATCTTAAAGTCCATTTAACATTAGATGGTCACCCTTTAACATTCTCTGCTTCTTTTAATCTACTTTCAAATTAAATAAGAAAACCGAAAAGAGAAAATCATAACTCAAGCTCTCCGACCCG
This sequence comes from Argiope argentata, assembly GCA_026289955.1. NCBI lineage: Eukaryota > Metazoa > Arthropoda > Arachnida > Araneae > Araneidae > Argiope > Argiope argentata. The sequence continues at coordinate 6,539,989 of JAOUZG010009736.1, forward strand.
TCCCAAGGCACACAGATAATAAATATTGAATGACCGGATCGCCACAACAGCAACATTGGTGGGAACTGTGGTTGAGTCCTAAGGGCAAGCAACTAATTGTGAAGGAAGTACGTCCCGTCATCGATGAGAGGAGACAGACATTCACCTATTTATGTACCCACTAGGGTGTTGAGATCCAACAACCATGCCGGAAGCAAGCTTTTTTTTCTTATTGCATAAAAGTAATTTTTATATATGAAATATTATTTTCAAAATATAGTAGTCTTCTTCATGACATGAATTTAAGTAGTCTTAAACCTTTCACAGATATCGAAAATTATATATTTATATATATAAGGCTATGAAAATAGCACTGCTTTATCACAATTTAATGCTTAAAATTAATTTATTGAGTAAATCAAAAGTATCAAATAATATGTTAATGCTTTGCACTCTGATGGTGCCTTTGACTCACCAATCAAGACAGTGCATCATTTTGACGTTTTATTTATTTATTTTTCAAATTTAATTGTTAAAAACGCCTACATAAGGGTTAAGTGATATAGATTAATTTTTCAAAAAAATTCGACTTGAAAGAATTATGTGTATTTAATAGTTATAGCAATAAACAAATCTTTGTATTAGGTAAATAATTTTGCATCTAATTATTTTTCGAGTGCAAATGGTTGAATCCACAAAATATTTCTAGGATATCAACTTATCGTCAAAGATGACAAGTGAAAAATAAATAAAAGAACGATACAATTAGAAATCATCGAATTATTTTTTAAATTTTTGATCTCATAATTAGTGTCTAAAGATCAGTAATTCATCAACAATTACCAAAGTATGATTTCAAGATTATTTCATTTTTTAAAAAAATATTTCCCAAAAAAATGAATGCATTATCGTCATCGTATGAAAATTAAAAGCTTTTTATTCCACAACATCAGTTTTAACAAAAATATGTAATTCCATGGCTGAACTTGGGTCGTTATAGTAATATGAGACTAGGAATGTGCGCCATCTTGAAACAAGCAACGTGCATTGTAATTTACAAGTTCAAGGTTCCACGGCCTCTTAAAAATTTATCGCATAAATGGGAAAAAAACCTGTCAAATACTGCTTTTTTATTTTTCTGCAGAGAAGCAAGGAAGGTTTAAGAATCCTAATGGTCACTTTTGCTTAATTTTTCAAAATATAAAAGAAATAATAGATTTTTCATCAAGGACAATGCACATTTTTATAAGATTTTATGATATAAAAAGTTCTGGTAGAAATTATAAATATTTCTGTTCGCATGGATTATAGTAAACATCTCAGCTGCATGAAATTGTTCTTGTCAAAAACATGGATTACAGCAATTTTTACGAGAAAGGTGCTTTCAATTTCAATATTTGCACTCTTTTGATTAACGCTAGAGGAAGAAAATCAACTGTGCAACTACTAATCAGAATTATTTCTTAAGATTAAAGTGCGTAGAATAATTATACATTATTGCCATAAAATTTTATCATTTTTTTAAAAAAAATAATATAAGAAGAGAAACAAAGATGTTTCATTTTCTACTTTTTCGTATGCGAATGTACACAGGAAAAATATTGCAATCGGCAAAAGATTAAAATTCGAAATTTGGACTAATATCCCACGTTTTAGACCTATTAGGATTCGAAAAGCACATTTTTGAATGTATGCCTTTCTATAAACAGGATAATTAAAAAATAATTTGAGATAAATGTATGGAATTTAATATATGGACTTTTAATGAAATTTGTAGGCTTCTAATGAATGTCGAGTAAAAGCAATCAAAGGAAGTCCGTCTGTCTAAGTGTCTTCAGTCCCAGTGAATGCGATCACTACAAATAAAAGATCTAGATGGATAAAATTTGGCACACAGAGATATCCTCTAAAGTGTAGATATGTATCAAATTTGAAATCAAATCTGTCAAGGGTTAAGTGCTGTCGATATTATTTTCTCCTGCATATAAAAATGCGATAACTCAAAAACACAATCTGTTTAGTAATCTTATGCAAACTATAAAAAACTTTAATTTCTGTTGAAAAAAATACATTAAAGTACATTAAAAATACATTCAAAGAAAATACATTAAGATTTTGGTCCCTGTGTCAGCGATTATTTTCCTGTGTTAGTACGTGTTAGGTTCAGAAATAACAATAGATTCACTCAAGAGATGCATAAAGAACATGTATCATTAAGCATAAATAATACACCATTTAGATAGGTTTATTTGCATTCCTTAGTAATAAAAAGTAGATATCAACATGTGCTATTTAAATTTTTTATTTCATTTTAAATTTCTCCTTTCACATATTTTTATAATTTTTTTAATTAAACGTCAGTTTGTTATGAATTATTCTGAGATCACATCTATGCATAATGCTGTTGCGAAATTGATAATGAGCATGTTTATTGAAATTTACACTGATGAAAATTAATGTTGAAAGAATTGTGCAATGTGTGAGAATTAACTTTTTTATACTCATGAATCATTTCTGTCATCATCAATATGCCATTTTCCTGTCCTACCTGAGTGACCTTCATCAGCAAATGCATCTTCCATGTGATCTCTCCAGTCAAATATGTCGGACCGGCCCAAGGAAAGAAAGGTCAGTAACCAGAGAAGAATGAAACTATCCTGTGGAAGATAAAATTCGTGAAATTCACTTTCTGTAAAGTTCTTTCACAGACACTGTAAAATATAGTAAGGTATAGTAATCCGATCATTGTATAAATTTCTATACAATATCATAATTATTATATGATAATGAGTTATATTGTGTTACTGAAACGTTAAAAACTTATAATGATAAAGCATAGCTAATAAAACGTAATCAAATTTCTCATGATTTCAAATGTGCATACAGGTAATTTGTATAAAACTTTTAAAAAATTGTAAAATAAAATTTCATGCATAACAGGGGTGAAGATCATCGGCAACCAATATTATACACAGAAAATGCTCTATGATATTTTATAATTACAAATGGAGTCAAATAATTATTAATTGCTTTTCTACCCAACAATAATGCAATTAGAATAGATCAAATATATATAGGCGTCTTCAGAAATTTATATGTTAACAAACACAACCTGAAAAAAATGTGTGTCTGTTTTATTTTCTTATATAATTATGTAAAATTGGGTGATTTATGTTTAAGTGCTCATTGCAATACATATTTTGAATTTCTTCTTCACTATTTGTGTACGAAATGTAATATATATTCACTATTTTGATATTTTTATATTGTAAAAAACTTACTGCATTTTCTGTTATCCTTTTCACGCAAAAATATGATCCCCTCCCCCCCCCCCAAAAAAAATTCTGGCTTAGAGCGTCTTTAATGCTTAAATGAATTAGAAACTTGAGTCCGATTTTTTTTATAAGTACAAATAATCTTATCTGAATTTTAAGGTAATACAAACTTTTAGATTCTTCTTTCACCTTCCACCGCCAAATGATTTTATAAATTTTTAATACCTGTACTACTTGCCATCGGCAATCATCAGTTTGCTTTTTATTTATAGTATAACTTAGTCATATCAATAAGCTTAGATTAACTACGTTTTAGCACAACAAATAAAAGCACTGTGTTAAATTATACTTTTTCAATAGTTATAGAGATTTACGGCTGGTTAACTGTGTTTGGAAAGAGGGGAAATCTTTCTAGTTATTGAGATCGGAAATCTTATAAAGTTTTATTTTATGACATTTTCCGAAAACTGAAGATAGTGAACCACAAATGACCATTAATGATGCATTTAAAAATCATAATTTGGTGAAAATTTTGAGTTAACTAATCCTCGTAAAGAGTATGCAGTATAACGTTTATATATTTAAAAAAAAAAACAAGTAATATACAAAAAAAATTGAAAACAATTCCTATTTAGGTCAACAAAGAAAAATTCTATTTTAGTTACTTTTTATTATATAATTGCAATTAATATAAATAATTTATCAAAAAATGGTTGATTTTCGCAAGAGTTCAAGTCGCATTCTTCACCTTCACTTGAAAAATGCTGAAATCCTCGCATTTTACCGATTGAGCTACTGTCTGCCGACTGCAATTTTAAATTAAAAACTGCTAAAATTATATTTAAAGTATTAAAAAATGAATTAAATTTAATTAGCGAATTAATATTTCAGAAAACTGTATTAACATCAAGTGTCCTCCACTACAAGTTTTAAAAAATATTTTTGAACTTGAGAGGATTAATAAAAAGTACTTTATCAACGATTGAAAATTTGAACAGATTATTATGTAAATAGATATATATAGGGAGAATATGAACTAATAGTAGGAATTAAAAAAAAAACAAATACCAAAGACATAGGTCAGGCGACTAAGAACAACTTCGCAAAATGTCCCAGACTTTCATATGAAGAAAAAATTTTCAAAATAAATCTATAGTTGTGGCTGGGCATTTTCCCTCACAGAATTATGAGCAGTGGAATAGCATTTTTGAAATTTTGCGAAAAAATGAAAGATGATTTGAGAAAGTCGATCTTTGAAGATACACCTAGAAACCATGAGCTTTCACAAAAAACAAAAATGGGGAATTAGAATTTAATTTTGCTAATTATTTTAAAAACCCGAAAAATCAATGTTCTTTTAAAACTATGTTGTTAATTCTTTGCCCTTGGAATCCTGTTTTCTCCAGTCTTGTTTCTAATTTATTGAATTTAAAACTTTGAAAATTGTTTTTGACTGCTGGAGACTAACAATAAAATTGTAATCACAAGGGTTGCTAATATAGTTGGAAAAATAAAATATTTTATAATTGAGGCTAATTTTAACTTATCAAGTTGTGTTTTGTAAAACAACTGTTATAATTTAACTTGATCTCACCGCAAGAAAAATGGAAGCAAGTTTTAAAAACATTTTTCTTTCTTCCGCATTGCGCGGCTCCTATATGAAATCAGCAAGAAAGAATTGTTGCATTAAAATTTTTACCCTTTTTTTTATTACAAAATGTGCACAACTAGGCTGATTGTTATCCTGTTAATAATATATTAGATATGATTATCACAGATTACTCTAAGAAAAGTGCAGTAGAAAATCTCACGCATATAATAAAATGCTTAAATAATATATTATAATAATAATATATATATTTATAATATAATAATAAATATAAAATTATTATTTGCAATACATTTTTGATATAAATATATAATAACATTTGAAAATTCTTTCCAATAGAATCCAGTAATAGTCATTAATTCTGAAACTGAAAAGGATTCATTAAAAGAAACAAAATACGATGCTGAAAATAAAATAAATATATAAAAAAATATGAGCAATAACTTTAATGAATTAATAATTGAATAGAATGAATGAATTGGCGTAAGCATTATTTATTCATGCTTAGGTTTATTTGAACATCAATAAATCCATCAATTTAAACTTTAAAAAATCTTGAAAAATTGCTTGATGCCAGAACAGAAGTTAGTATTTAAACATCCAGAAATGATGTATATAAAAAGAGTGGATATATTTTAAAACTCCAACTAGCATAACAGACGTTCGTGGACGAATATGTATACTAATTGCCCGTTTAAAATCTTGAATCTAAAATAAAAATACAAAATGCATATACCTGTTTATTAGAAAATTCATAAACACGCCAACCAAGATGGATGAAATTTTGATGTGTGGTGACTTGATACATAGATTTGAATCAAATTTTGGACCAAAACAAATGTTTTAATTTAATGTCTAACAGTCTGCTTATTGTTGTATATGTCTGTTATTATTCGGAGCAGCAATAAGTATATATATGTTTTTTTATGTGATCGTAATACTAAAATTTTATTTTGTGTTTAAATTTAGACATAGGAAGGTAGAAATTCAAAACACAAATTTTATTTCTTTTTTTACGACACAGTATGATATAAAATCTGAGTTTTTTTTAAAAAAACTATATTGTGGAAGTATATGAGAAAATCGGAGAGAAAATTCTCCTCTGAATATGTCAGTTCGAAATTTCTAAGAGAGTTTTTAGCAATACATTAAAATAAATATACTAAATTAAAAGTTGCAAGAAAATGAGCTCTTGAAATATTCGTGCTGTTCTGAAAATATTTAGAATTAATTACTCTATGATACAATGAAAAATACTGTCTGAAAAAATAGCTATTTATTAAAGCACACACAATTATTTTTAGATATTACAATTTTTTGAAAATATTACGATGAAGAATTTATGTCATTAATATAAATAAGAGATTATTTCAGTTATATGTATTCTGTTATTAGGCTGCTTCAGCAAGTTTTATTATGTGAAAACATAAAGCTGTTTTAGTTTTAAGGTTTTTGAAGCCTCAAAATGCGTAGGCAACAAATTAGTGATTTATTGATTTTGAAGCACATATAATTTTTTTACTTTTAGGGTTATTAGAAAATAATGCAGGAGGTTGTCACATTTGGTGATTTATAACCAACTAAAGTTACAACTTGATTTCCAAATTATTTAGATTAATTTATTTCTAGATATAGTTATAAATTATCACTTATACGAATATAGGTTATAATATTAGTGAATTTCTTAAATTAAAAAAAAATACATGAAGAAAAGTAATTTAATTTTAGACAGTTTCGTTGCTTTTCAATTCTTTAGTGTTATCAGAAGTACATAAAATTAAATAAAGCATTTTCTTTATAGTATTTCACAAATTTTGTTTGGACTTATTTCTTTTTTTAAAAAGATCACCTGCTGGAATGTATCAAGAGGTTTACAGTTTATTGAACGAAAATTGGCGAAAAATGGCACTATTGCTTAGAAACTAAAAAAATAAAATGAAAATGGAATATTAATATATTTGATTTTTAATTAAATCAAAGGTGAAAATTTTTGAAACTGATAAATAACCAGACTTGATTCAAAAAATTACTTAAAAATATTTCTCAAATTTGCAGAACTAAATTTAAGTAATAAAACTTATTTTAAATTTATATTGAAATAAAATTAAAATTAAAATTACAAAAATAAAACTTTTAGAGCTTTATTTGATGTTCCATTCGAAGTCGTATGCCCGAATTCTAGTTTCTTCAAAACTTCATCATTTGCCGAAAAACAAATTTGACTTAAACGCAAAAATTGTGAAATTCTTTAGTTTCCGTTAGTAAAAGTAATTAAAGAACCCGCTTTGATTTAAAATATTTCATAAAGCTATGTTAGCTTTATGGTGTGTAACTGAAAAACAGTAATGACACTTCTACATTCCTGTCTATGACTTCACGCCCTGTTCTTGGTAAATCGCATTAGGGCGGGCGTCCTGGAATTTTCGCGTTAACATTTCAAATGCTTTGTTTTGTGCACTAAATTATATCGTCAGGATACGTGCTCATGGGTATTTGTAATAACATTTGCCTCAGACTGTGTGCGATAAGAATGAAATTTTCACTTTATAATCCTATTTTATATGATTTTTAAATTTTACGTCCTGTTAAACTATACATCTGCCAAAATATTACATGGATGTGGAGTACTGGAATATAAAAATGGTTGAAATTAAAAAAATAGGAGTTAAAGCAAATTCTTTGCAAAAAATACAGATTGAATCAAAAGCAAATGCAGTTAAATTATTCATCAACCATGCGGTTTGGATTTCAAAAAGCAACAAGTGGTATAAAAAAAATTTGAAGTTAATTCCTACTTAGACCAGCAAAGATAAATTTTATGTTAGCTGTTTTTTATTAAATAATTACGATTAATATAAATAATTCATCAAAAAATATTTTTTTGCAAGAATTAAACTTGCATTCTTCACCTTCATGCGAAAAATACAGAAATCCTCGCATTTTATCGATTGATCTGCTGTCTGTCGATTTCAATTTTCATCACAAACTGCTAAAACTCTATTTAAAGTATTAAGAATTAATTTAATTTAATTACTGAGATATTTGAAAAAAGCTGCATTAACATCGAGTGTCATTCACTACAAGTTTTAAAAATGTATTTGAACTAGAGGAGATGAATAAAAAGTATTTTACTAACGATTGAAAATTTGAACGAGGTATATAGTGAAAGTGTGAACTAATAGTAAGCATTAAAAAAAATGGTGAACACTCTGCTTGAATTTCTCGTGTATTAGATAATATAACAACTTCATTTTATTTCTCCTAATGAGAGAAGAGTATCCTTTCTTATGTTTCTCAAAGACAACATTTCAGTTCTTCTTATGAAAAGGGAAATTTTCCGTTAAATTTTTTGGACAGTATTGCCCCTTCATTTTGCTCTTCTTGTGAAAATTAGTATCCTCCCCGAAAGTTTGCAGCAAGTTTTTCAGACTAATACATTTCCAAAAGAGAGAATTCCTCTATTGATAATAGGTAAGTTTTTATTATTTTTTATGTTTCGTTATAGGAATGAAAAAAATGAATGTGCATTTTAAACGTCTTCTTTTAAGAGCCATTATTACGTTCACATATATACGAATAAGGCAGATACTATGGCTTCCCCTTTTGATAAATTTAGTTCGAATTTAATGCAAGTCTACAATTTTAACAATACGTTTATGCGCCAAATTTCACAGACATAGTCCTTTATGTTTTGGAGCTATGCTGTTCATTGCTCAATAATAACAAACTTCCCTACAAATTATTCTATTCAAAATTTAATTGAAATCTATAAATACAGTAATTGAACAACGTATCAAATTTCATACACATGCTCAATGCATTTTGGAGTGTCATACTAATGGACAAACAGACATATTTTTAAAAAAAATGATTTCGTTCACAAAATGTCGTGATTCCTGAAAATTACGATTCCTTAATAAATCTGTACTTTATTACAAAATTTTTCGTCTTTTATATTTTGTTTCCAAAAAAGTTTTTAATTCATATTTTCTCCGATTGGCATCAGGTAATGCTGAGATAATAATTTCATAAATCTAAGAGAAGTTTTCACCAAAAATTGTTTTAAATGGACAACAGTAAAAAAATATAAGCAAATTTCTCTGCTTACGTGGATTCTTGCATCCGTGGGAGAAACAAAAAGGAGTGGATATATACCTTCCAAAATTCGAAAATGCTGCCGGCGGCTAACTGAAAAAGTTAATTCGAAAAGCGTGTAGATAATTTGTGCCAATAGCATAAATGTGCAGGAATACGTTATATTCTTATTTCAAAATCTTTGTATTTTATCAAATTCTTATTAAAAAGATGCAAAATTTTATTATTTTTATTTTCTAATTTCTAATAACCTACAATCAGCTTTTTTTTAAAAAAAAGGGGGGGGGGAGGGTTAACAAAAAATAAATTTGAAATTTGGGTGAATTTAATTGAAAAAATTATTGAATAGCAACAATTCTTAAAATTAGTAAAATTAATAGAATAAGAAGCATGAAAAGAAAAAAAAGAAAAAAAGTTTTCAAAAACTTCTAAATTTAATTTACTAATTTAATAATAACACATATTGTAATATACCACTGTAATATTGTAATATACTAATGTCACTACTGTGGTACTTACTTTATATTGAAGTATTATTGCATAGTAACTGTATATATAGTAGTAAATATATCTCATAATAATTCATAAAATGAGTAATTTTTACAAATTAATTTATTTGTAAATTAATTTACTTCCAGGATCATTAGGCAGAATTTAGTAGGAAATCTGCTAATTGTTTCAGCGTTAAATACTGAAATCTAAGTAATTAAAAACAATAATTAATTGATCATTAACCAGATTTTGAGAGCTACATAATCAAACTCTTAATTACTCGTTTTTTAAAGGCGCTTGAAATTAATAAGAAATAGTATCTCTGACCCATAGTGGTAAACTAGCTAACTATGGGCATTTAAAAATTGAAGCATTTTGTGATAAGAAATTTTCCCACGGTCTCATAAACAGTCAAATTTCAAAAACAAGTGAATAAATCAGCCTAGCAAAATAAATAGTAATTGAACCCGAATATCTTTACTTACATGGATTTTCGCACTCATGGGGAAACCTGCGAATTCTTAAGAGTCTCCGTCTCTCGAAAGTGATTTCTCATCCGCGGATGACTTTCCTTCCGGCACTTGGCGCGCTTCTTTAGCGAAAGTGAATGAAGACGAGGCCTGATTGGAAACGAGTTATCATTCTTACCTCCCTGGCCTTGTTGCTGGTTCGTTACGCCAATTCATCCTATTAGAACAACTGGCATGGAAAAGCCTTCATTGTTCTAGTACAATGAGCGACTTTCTCCTTAATACAATATTTACATTCGCAAGGAGGCGGTTTTTTGTGTCCACTTCTGTGGAGAACATTCAATTAAATTCGGCGGACGGACGGTAAAGGTGTGTATTAGACGCTTCCGAAAAAAAAAAAAAAAAATTAGAGCCCTTATTCAGAAAAAGAAGGTTACATTTTGTTCTCTTCTTAATCTGATTCATTGGTTTGTTAGAAAGTTTCTGGATGAATATGGATTGTATTATAGTATAAAACCGTTTTTCTGCCAAGTAAAAAAGTTAAGAGAGATATATGGGTTTCTTTTTCTTTTGATAAGAATGTGTTCCAAATCTCAAAAATGAAAAAAATTAGAAGAAATATTTACTGTGCTTTATAATGCAACGATTCAGATATCTTAAGTTATATATTTTTTTCTTTCGGAAAAGAACACAAAATAAGAACGGTAATAAAAAAAAGGAAATGCAATGATTCCAATCAGTATTTGCTTTTATTACAGGAATCTAAGGTATGTAGGTTCTTAAAGTTTTTTTCGGTACTTCTCTTACAAAGTGATCACCAACAATAGTAATAATAATAAGCTTAGTTTTTTTATTTAAAAAACTGCAATTCAAAATGAGATTTTTTTATATAATGCATATTCATCATCTGATATGTTTAACTCTTTCACATCCTTTCTTATCCCTCTATATTTTTCCCTATTGTTTCTCCATCACAGTTATTTATTCGGAGATATAGTTTTTGTGTCACAATGATCCTCAATGCCTGATTTAGACATTTGCACCCCAATGCATACCACTGTATGAGTATCCTTTTTTTAATGATTTAATCAACATATTAAACTTTTATTTTAGTTCTTTTTTTGCTTAAATATCGGTGAAGTTGGATATTTTATTATCTATTTATTATGATTCTTGATTTCTAAGCAACAATATTTAAGGAAAGTTTCTATGCTTATGAAAACTGTAATGACAAAGAGAGAGTAACGAAACAGATTGGAGCTTGATCAATTGTACTTGAAAGAGGGTTTATATTAATTTATTGTTATTCTCATGTTCCATTACAATGGAAGGAGGGGTGCATTAGCTTCTAAGGGTAAGAACACCTAAGCACCCGAGGCCAGAAGTCTTTTTTTCTAGCTCACACATGCCGCAAACCCTTTTTACGGTGCGGACTTCATCCACAGATAGCAATTTAGATCTGGAACAGAGAACGACAATCTCTGATCAGGTACCTCCATTGGCATTACTCTCAACATGGAGGATTTTGTGACCACGACAGATTTCGCTTCCACCACACACACACACACACAAAGAGAGAGCGCCTTCAGCTGGCTGGTTCGAACTCGCAGCCCAAGAGAAGAGAATCCAACGCCCTACCAACCAGGCTATCCCGGCTCCATACATTAATTTATAAGTTTTTTTTAATTCAAAGAATTTATATTTGTTTTAAATTAATTTATTAGACAATTAGGTGAATAACATCTTTCTAATGATTCTGGCTGCTGTTCCACCTTAGTTCAGCATCTCTATACGGCTTTCTAACCCACCTAATCAAGAATCTCCACGCTACCATTGGCGTACACTGTACCTTGTGCTTTATATCATTGCTCTTCTATGACCAAGGTTTTCTACTTGGAAAATGTTATGAAATAATCTAATACGTTTCAAAATAACATTTGAACGTGTTTTTTTTTATGGATCTACAACAGAAACACAAGAATGTTCTTCGCCCAAATAAAAAAGTATTACGGTTATTTTTCGAAACATTTTACTTATTTTTCAAATAAAACTGTCGAAAATTTTGCTATAAAATTCATTCAAACTTATATTATAATAGTTTCAATAAAATAATGACAGTTTCATTGGATATGTATGATAATTTTTCATATTTTTTGAAACATATTTTGATTCTCCATTGTTATTATGTTAATATTTTTAGATTGTTTGTCATGCTGTCTATACATCATTTCTGTATTATTTAATTTTAAGAGAAACTGATTATCTGCTTTTCAATTATTTAATTTTTGCGGACATCTAAAAAAGAAGAATGATGGCCATAAATTAATGTATACAATTATTTCTTTATCAGATTCTTTTCATAGATTAATCTCTATTTAACTTTATTCGTAATAAAAATGAATACTTTTTTATTTGTGCTCCAGCTTAAACTGTTTCACCAAGAAATACCAAATATAGCGATTATATATTTTGGAGAATGAAAAGATAAATTTTAGAGCAACTCTTTAAATCGTATAGAATTTTAAATAATTAAAAAATAAACAAACACTAGACACCTTTTAATAATAACCTCCGAAAATAATATTGCACAAAAGTATTTTTTTATAATCTCGAAAATCTCAAAAATTACTTTTTCAATAACACTAAATATTTTACAGTTGAATTTTTCTGTATTTTTCTGTAATTTACAAATATTTTCTGTGCATTTTGCCACAATATTTGTCATAAGAAATTATATCATATTGACAAGTGTTCAAATTAAAAGATAAATTAACTCTCTTTACAAACTTATCAGAGAAAACTATAACTTTCAACTTGCATTTAAATGAAATAAAATAAATTTGAAAAAGGATTTTTCCTTGCAAAATTAATGCAAAAAAAGTTTTATGTGACTTTTAAAATATCCATATTATTAATTAAATAATTATGTATTATTTAATCCAAACGTAGATTTAATGTATACATCATATCCACTCTAATACAGTTAATTTTTGAATTGTTAGTGAGAGTCATATAAATTTGATCAGAGAAATGGTCTTAAATGTAAATAATTAATAGGATTTTAGTCAATAAATAATCTGATGAATTATAAGGCTTTAAACTTTTATATAGACCCTTGGTTGTATGAGTCTTAAATATTAAAATATGATATGATGGAACTCTTTTATTAATTAACTAATAAAAGAAAATTTCTTTCTTTTGTTACAAAAATAGATTTTAGTAATAAAAAGATGAATATAATTGTTTTTTAAAAAAAGAGCGATTTCAACATCAAGAAAACACATCAGTTAATGCCTGGAGTTTCTCAAAAATTAATAAACTTAAAATAAGGAAATTTTTCTAAAATAATGCTATTCAAAATTTCTTAGAGCCATAAGATTTACTCTCAGAATAAAAAAATACTTAAGTAAGAGTGTGTTGAATATTTAATTGAATATGATTTTTTTGGACCAAAGGACTGTAAAAAATGTATATTTGATCATTTTTTCGGTAATATATTTATTGCCTGAAAAAAATTATTATTTACGTCAATTAAATCCTTTTGAAATTAAAATTAATAATTAAATTTTTGATAAATCAGATAAATTTTTGACTAATTTTTTGAAATATTGACAAAATTATAACAAAAAAATATTCTGTAATGCATATAAGATTTCAATACTGAACGATTCTCTTCTTCTATATTCATATTTTTAATAAACATAGGAAATTAGAAAAATAATGTTTAAGTATCAATTGAACTAGAGTTTCTATTTAAAATCCAAATTTTGGGGAAATTGATAGAAAATTAGGAGAATTTATCACACGATAAATAGAATAAAGAACGGCAGTTCTTTAGAAAATTTTGAAGGTAATTAATATTTTGCCGAAGAAACTAAGACAACGTTACATAAAATATTTAATTGAAAATGTTGTTGATCAATGATCTTAGCAACCTGGCTGATCGTCAAAGATGGCTAATTGAAAATAATTATCGATTTGATTTCATTAACATCATACAAGATTTCTGAAATATTTCTACTAGAAGAAAAATGGTCACCCCAAAAGTTTCGCGTTGACTCTAATAAATATATTTGTGTGTCATTAATCGCATGCTATTGATGAGCAACGGGCCTCTAAAAGCCTAAATTTAGGCACTCTTTGGTGATTAATCGCTGGCTTATGATTAACGCGTAAGGGCTTAAACAAAATGAATACTTATTTTGGACATCTTTTATTAACGATTGATTGAAACCAAAATTTGATACAAAACCATAATTGCATTAGCAAAATCTCATACTTGAATCATTGCATTTATATGCTTGTGAAACAGCATATTGAGAAATGATCAATACTGTGACAAATAAGATTCAAAATTTGATAAATATCTACATTCTAGATGATAAAAATGTAAATCAAATTTCAATTACCTTAGATGCCATACTTTTAAATTATAGCATTTATAAACATATAAAAATACAGACGGTCCACCTCTTGAAGGATCTTATTGCAAATTTGACACATATCTTCACTTTAAATGTTAAATCCACGAATCAAATTTTATCAGTTAAGAAGTGATAGCTTTGTTGTTGTTTCTTCTGGCATTTGCCTTGGACAAGCTCTCTGGGGTAGCCAGCGATTTAAGCCTAATCAGTCTCTTGGTTTGTAGTAGCGCCAACTAGGGACAAGAATAAGACTTTTTGCTACTCACTCATCACATTCATTTGCACAGCCCCTTTTTTACCGGGGGGGGGGCACATTCACACACCTTGCAGATAGAACACAGAAGAAAAACCATGGACTCGAATCCGGGGTGCCCAGATCGTGGGAAGACGCACTACCCCAATGCCAGGGTACCGGCCTTCGTTTTGCTGTTGTTGTGATAGTTTATATTTAGACAGTCGGACGGACAGACTTTTCCAAATGTATTCTGTTCAAAAGTTGATAAAATTCAACAAATTTGTTGCAAGTTCATGTGCTAAATTTCATTTGCCTCGATCAAAGCTTTTTTTAAGTTCTTGTGTTCGTAGATGGACAGATAGATATGTAATACCAAAAATGTGTTTTTCTCGTTCTAAATGGTCTGAAGCGATCAGATTCGTCAAAATATAGAATTCGAATATTTCAAGATAGCAATACTTTCTCTTTGAATACGAAAAAGGAAAAAAAATCTGCCAACTATGCATTTTTTTTAGTTCGGATGACAATACCTAAAATAAAACTTGAAAATAAGATTTCAATTGAGATAACATTCTGAGAGCATTATGGCTACAGACAGTAGATAGATTAGAGTACATTGTTTTACATTCATTACTTATCTACACTATTTGTCATTTAAATTGATAACACTTCGATCTAGAATATTCCTAGCATCCTCAAAGCATTGAATATTTTTTAATGAAATATTAAATATATATCGTAAAAAAATTAATATATGGATTTCTTTTTTGTTTTTTACTTTCTCGCTCATTAGAAATCCACCCACCCCCTAAAAATAATTCTTCCACGCTAAAATTTTAATGCACATTTACATTTTAGGCCTGCCTAAATCTTAAAAAAAATTTAAGAAAATGATTTTTACTTCCTACGAAGTATACTACTTCGTATAGTATAGAATATGATATATAGTATACGAATTCGTAGTAGTATAGTATACGATATATAGTATACGAATTCGTAGTAGTATAGTATGCGAAGTATACTAATAAAAAATATTGGAATCGTCAAAAAATTCAATTTGGACATTTTAAAGAAAGTCCAAGTTTCAGACAGCAATGAGCCTGAAAATATGTACAAGTATTTTCGCATATTATATTGTTTGCATGTCTGCTTATCTATGAGCTCTATAATTCAAATACACTTCGAGCTAGAGCAATGAAATTTGGTACGTAGAATTAACTTCAAATTTGTAGATTTCTACAATAGTTTTGAACCAAATCCTTCTGGGAAGTCTGTCTGTCTGCCCGTATCATCCTGAAAAATGCATATAGCAATATGGATGAAATATGGTACACATGTTCATTAATAGAATATGTATGAATTTTTAATGTATGTATTTTAGTTTATGTATTTTCAATTTTAGACAAACTTGTCAAAGGTAATGCGATCATTTAGCCACCTTTAATTTTCCCATACCATAAAATGAAGAAAATTGGATAAATAAATTCTGGACATGGGGTTCGGATTTAGATTTCTGGCTCAAGATCCTGATACAGAATATGCTGCTCCGAAATATCTTAAAATTTTCCCGATAAGATAAAAAATTATTTTAAAGTTGCAAAAAGTGTATCTAACGGTGTTCAAACTAGTCAAAAGTTTAAAAATGAAAGAAGTTATTTCACTCAATGCTGGTCGATCTATGAAAATTGGAATATAACTATTCGATAAAAACTGGTTATTTTAGATCACATTATCACCATCTCAAAGAAGTCAATAAGGCTTTCTCAAGAGTAATTGGCCTAGATTATGAAAATGATTATTCTAATCTTGCAACAATAAGAACAAAATAAATTAGCCGTATTTGATCTCAGAAGATAAAAACGTTTATGTATTTAGAAGTTGAAATATAAAGAATATTTTACAGAATAGGAATCTATAAGACCAAAGGACCGTCGATAAATTTAAACTTCATCGTTTTTAGAAGTACATTTATGAACAAAAAAAATATTATTGATGAGAGTATTTATATACATTTAAAAATAAATAATATATTACTTAACGAAAAAATTAAATCACCTTTTGTATGATAGACAATAAAATTCAGACTTCTTTTTCGACATTTTTTCTTTTAAATGTAACAAATTACCAATTAATTTATAATGATATGTTACTTCTAATTATACATTCATGTTGAGAAAGATGTATAGAATGGACATATATTTGGAAATGGTCAAACTAAAAAAAAGTTTTTTATTGCTTCTTATCTCTCTCTCTCCCTA
>JAOUZG010009736.1:6561825-6578200 GCA_026289955.1 Argiope argentata
AAAACTTAAAATATTTTGAATTAAAAAAGCCCGAAATCGAATAATCTACGCACTCCTTAGCTAAAAACTTCGTCTCGGGGCGGGATTTGACGAACTAAACTAGTCTCGGATTGGACAATCAGTTATTCTCCACTATCCTTCCTGATTTGGCATTCACCTAAATTTCTTCCTATCTGGTTCATTTGCTCTTTAGCACAGCTTGGGTGCGCATCTCCGACTTAAGGGTATGTTCAGACTTCTTGTTTTCTTACTTGTTCTTTTGATAATATGGGTTTTTTAATTGTGTTTAGTGTTTTTTTATTGTGTTTAGTTTTTTTTGTGATATATGTTTTTTCTTCAATCTTGAATTTTATTTGTGAGGTGTTTTTTTTCTTCTCTTTTTTTCTAATTGTCTTTTGGTTTTTTTGTGCTAAAAATTGATGCCTCTCTTCTATTTTAAAATTCGGAATTTTTCGGGTCATAAAAGAGTTAAATTTTTTAGACAATAGTCTAACTCTTTACAGAAAAAAATTCCGTTTTTTTATTGGAGTCCTTGCTTGATGGTGACCCTTGAGAAAGTCATCAGGCCGGATTTCTCATTTTTTCAATTACAAATATCTGTTTTTTTATTCTTCTTAGTTCCACTATGTCGTTAGGAATAGCAGCATACGCGCTCTTTTAATACATTTGTGTATCTTGGCAATTTATTAAATTTACCTCTTTTAAAATTGTTTCAGTATATATATATATATATATATATATATATATATATATATATATACAAAACCTAAAATTTATTGAGATTGGTCCAATAAATATCAATTTTCATGTAGACAAAAATCAATAATTTTAAAAGTTATTTCATTTTATTTTAATATGTATTGGCACTCCTCTGCTGTTTTATTTATTTTTGTTTTCTTTGTTTTTTCTATAAAATTAAGAACTTTTAAGGTACTTAAAAATGATTTTAAAATTTCAGCACTTTTTTGATGATACGTACCTTTTAAGCTTAATTGAATAAACACCCATAAATAATTTTTTTCAATATATTTTTGTTTTAAATTTAATATTGATAGGATGAATTTATAAGAATTTATAAAATATTAACACAAAAAGCAGCATTTTTTTGTTTACCATTATTAATACAAAAATTAAGAACAAAACTGTTACTAAGAATAACAAAAAAAATTATTATTTTACAGAATTCATTATTACAAATTTTGATAAACATTACAACCAGTTAAATGGCACAGTAAGTATTTACAATAAATGACAATAAGATTGATACTATTAGAAATGAAAAAGACTGAAAAAATGGCTGAAAAAAGCACTTTCAAATTCGATAAATGCACAACTTGTCTCATTTTACAATCCTTATTACATTCATTGTATTAAACACTCTAAAAATTAAATTTGAAGCAGAAATCAATAAATTCCAACTAATTCAATAACTTTTTAGCTGAAAATAAATGTGTCAAAAGAAGTAGCAATTTATTAAAGCAATGGAATTTCATTGCACTGGCTTCAAAATTTACCTACAAATTTCAAGATAGTTTGAATTCTAAAAAAATTGCAACTATTATTGCTATCACGAGCTTTTGCATACATTGAAAGCTAAAAGATTTTTATCCCAGATTTAATTACAAATTCAAGTAATTTCTTGACTTGAATCCCACAACTAATGAAATGAGAAAACTGCAGATATTCTCAATTCATGGGTCACGTGTCACGTACCAAACAAACCGATTCTGTTCAATTTTCTACCGTTCTGCGCATCTCGGGATGTCTGCCGATAACGTTGGTGAAAGCATTGCAGTCAGCTGTTGCAGTTGAATGTTACTCTAGCCGAATAATTATTAAAAACTTTTCGTATTTTTTAAAATTTAATATTTTGAATTATTTTCACCAAACTTTTGTAGTATTGTAATTTTGTTTCTTATCCTAAAATTTCAATTAGTATTTTCAATTCAATTATTTTTGTCTAATTAATTAATATCACTTTTTAATTTGTTTGCTACCCTTTTATTCTTTACTTTTCCATATATATATATATATATATATATATATATATATATATATTTTGACAAATGGTTATGGTGGTGTTTCTGAAAAATTACATATGTTCTTTTTTTAAAAAAAAATGTAAATGTTAAATCACTTAGAAAAGGAACCTATCCTTCTCTGTAGGTTGAATTTTATAAATATAAATTTTAAAAATAAATATTACTCTTAGATAAGTTAAAATTTGTAAGCTTACAAATAAAATTATTACATTTTTTTTTCTTAAGAAGTAATTTTTATCAAGAGACTTTCTTAAGTAAACGATTTTTATTTGAGACTTTGATGTTTTCAGTTTGCTCAGAAGAAAAAAACATGAAACTCAAATTTTTAATATATGTAATAAATTTTGGTTACAATTGCAAATTATGAACTATAAAAGGTATAGATACCATTTTTTAAAATCTATGCAACCAGAACCAGTTATTTTATTTTAACTTATAGAAATCATTAAAGGACAAACAAATAAAATTGTGCCTTTATAATTTTTATTTACACATTTAAAAAAAGAAAATATATATGATAATTATTTTTAAAAAATATGATTAAATGGATGTTTCAGTGCTCTTACCTATTAAAAAAACAACTCAAAAGTTGTTTATCTACATTTCTTTTTGTAGACACAAAGAATATAAACATAGTATGGCAAGAATGTCAAAAATGATGAAATCAATTTCATTCAACAGAAACAACCTGAATACTGAACAACATATTCTTTATCATCTATAAAAACATAATATTGAACAATACACTTTTAAGACAAAACATATCTGAAATGTATTTTTAAATTTTAAAGTTACATTAATAAAAATTACTCAGAACGAATATAAAATAGAACATACAATACAGTAAATTTAATAAACAAGAATAAGATCATGATAAATACAAATATAAAAGTAAAATAGGATATAAAGAGGGGTTGAAAGAATGTGCTTTTATAGAATTTTATTATTCAAAATCAATAGGTTAAAGTATGAAAAAAAAGGTGAAACATTCATGTGTCAAGGAAGTTAGAAATAAAAAATACATAACAAATATTGCCACAGAAGTTGATTTTCAATGAAAAGACCAATATTTTTTTAACAGAAATCACGGAAGTGCACAATAGTATAGCATGATATTATGATAACAATCAATTTCAGTTTAAATAAAGAAACTAATGACATTTCATTCTATCAACAATTGCCTGAAATAAATTTGACTCGAATCTACTACAAATAAAAAAATGTATTTAAAAAACTAGTAATAATGATCTCTGAAGCCATCCATTTTGCTCTTAAGTTATTAGATGTGATTACATGGCAATAACAAAATAATATGAATTACTACAAGGAAAAGAAAGCTTTAAGGTTCACACTCAAAAAGTAAAAACCTCAAAATGCATTTTATTATAATGCCAAAAACTAAAAAACAAATACAAAAAATTATTTGACGTTAATCAATGGTCTTTGAAAGTTATAAAACATGCAAGTAATTGATATTATATATGCATGTATAAAGGACAGCCCCTACAAAATGTTTTTAAATTATAATTTTTGAAATGGCTCTTTCTACTGTAATATTATATAAGATATCTAGCAGTTATCAATTCTTTCATGATATTAAACTGAGTACAGACATTTAAAATTTTATTTACAACTTATATCCTTTTTTTAAAAAATTCTTGTTCAACTTGAAAACTTTTATCTGTCATCACAAAATCATTCAGTTCTAATACATCCATCAGATAGCTTTCAATTTCAAAAAATTCCTAGTCAGAAATGCTATCACAGTGTAATGGTGAAATGAAGTTGATAGCTCTTGAAAGTATTATGACTATCATATCTCTTAAAATATTTACTTCTTCATAAAAACTGGAAATCATTTGCTTTTCTATTGGATTGATCTGTTTCTATGCAGTCAATAATAAATCTGGAGTCTTTATTTTCAAAAATCAAGTGGATTTTAAATTTTTTTTTAAAAAATCAAATGGATGCTTTAACATATTTAATTTTTGAAGATCCGCTTCAAAATTAAAAGAAGAATATATAGAAAAAAACCTTTCTTTCGTGAAATTTGTCAATGCCCTCATTTTAATATTATTAACAATATTTTCAGGAATAAATCTTTTTCACAGAATATTGAACTTCATTTCGTAATTTGTGAATTATTTCAGTAAAAAGTAGCATTAAAGTATGTAGCATTCCATTTACCAAATTAAGAGCACTTTTAATACAACACATCAATTATAAATGCTGTTCAAAATCAATACAAAAAATTGAATTTTTGAGTAATTGGAAAAGATCCATTTATTTAATAAATCTTAAAGAAATTTATTAACCTCCACCCAAGTCAGTATTACAGCCACTAATTTTCAGTTAAGAGAGAGTTTTTACAATAAAAATTTGTTTACTTACATCAATTAAATTTAGAAAAGATTTTGTAGGATAAATGTAATGTAATATTCATGTAAACATTTCAAAATCTTCTAAGCATATTCAAAATTATCAGAAAATTCCATCAAATGTCAATAAAGAAAATTAGAAATGCATTGAAGATTTTGTTTAATTGTCCCCATTTGTTTTAGACAGCAATACACGTACCAATTTCTTTTCCTTTGAGAGGGTTTTCTAAAAAAAATTACTGAAACAGCTTTTGGGTTTCAAAATTTTGTGAATATAAACACATTAAATGAATTTTTGAAAATAAACGGTGCATATCACAACTTCGAAAACAACAACCTTCCATTCCAAAGCTAACAACCTATGTCAGGATTGTTGAAAGGAAATAAAAAAAAAGCATTTTATCATGACATTAACTTGTGTTTCACATTAAAGCATCCAGCAGCCCATCAGTCTTTCATCATTTAACTTTAACAGGAAAACGACTGAAAATTACATCAACAAATGTAAACAAAAAATCCGCTTCATACTTGGTGGAGGGCGTTAATGACAGACTCATCGAGGAAAGCTTTGCGGATGAAGACTTAAATGCCATGCGTAGAAGTCACATGTCATGTACCTTTGACGTCACATGAATTGACCCCATTAAGACCAATGAATAAAGAGTGATAAATATACCATTGCGTAAATCTAAGTTTTTAGGTTTACCAGAATGAAATACCCAAGTGACGTCACTTTCGTGGCCATTTGACCACGAAAAAAGTATTTTGCCGTGCGATAGAGAGCCTTTTCCCTGAGTACATTGTCATACTTTGAAACCTGAAGTTGCAATCAGATAAGAAGTACAAACCCTAAAAGAGTAAGCAAATTTTATTTATGCGATGATCATATTCGTATTAAAATTCGCTTACCTCAATTTAATTTAAATAAAATATACCAAAAAGTTGTAACACGAATTCAAATCTAAGAGGAATTTGAATATTGTTTTTGCTTGCAGTTATTTTTTCCGAACCAATTTTGAAGGAGATAGCTTTTTTATTTAATTATAGAAAACTCCACAGTTTATTCCTATAATAAGTATACTTTTTCCATGAGGGAATTATTTGTTCAATTTCATTAATGCTATTAACTCATGGCCAAGGAGATAATTTGGGAGGGTAAAATTATTCAAAAGTTCTGTTGTTATAGTTGCTTTATTGATTGATCTGGCCAAAACAACATCTTCCTTCTGATATTTGGACCAGGAAGTCAGGTTGTACTTGGCAGGCATCCTTCATTCTGTTTCTAGTACGGTTTGGAAAATGCTTGAATTATAAGCCTCACCATGAAACCACAGTTTCAAATTACGACCTTTTCCTTAAATAGTAGTCATGTTGTTTCATCCATTGCATATT
Source organism: Argiope argentata (assembly GCA_026289955.1). Classification (NCBI taxonomy): domain Eukaryota; kingdom Metazoa; phylum Arthropoda; class Arachnida; order Araneae; family Araneidae; genus Argiope; species Argiope argentata. The sequence goes on from JAOUZG010009736.1 coordinate 6,567,638, forward strand.
TTTGAGAGTGTTTGAGCATAAAAATATGAACAAACACTTACAATTGATTTCTGAAAATATTTCACTAATTAGAAGGATCGAAAAATTAGTAACAATAACTATGAAATAAAAAGTTGTTTGTTTTTTAATTTCTACTGTTAATATTTCTTATTTTCACATTTATGAACTAGAAGTAGATTGATTCGTTAATCAGCCTTTTATTGAATTTATTATTTATCTGAATCCTTATTTCTATGGAATTTAGAAGTGGCAACATGTTTTCAGAAGATGTCTGCTAGCGGTTCTTCTGAGTCGCCGGAGTTGAAAATAAGAAATTTTTCTGAAAACTCACGTTGTTCTGAGAGCAAGTACACCCTTTATTTATTTAGTAATAACAAGTAAGTTTTGTTTTCTTTGAAACTAGTATCGATTGCTATAATTTAAATCTTAAACCATTTGAAATTGCTCTTTTCTTCCTGCTTGTCATCTTTTGTTTTGAAAATGAAAATTAATTTTCTTTTACTTTTATATGACTTGTTCTTTGATTTTTTATAATCAAGGTTATAAATTGCTCTTCTCAAATTTTGTTGTTTATTATGTAGACATGCTACAAGTCCGGATAATACTCTGACTGACAAAGAAAATATAAGTTCTACAAAAACTGATTCAAAAGCTAGTCAAAATGAAGAACCAAGTGTTTGGTAAGTAATTTTATCTAAATAATAGCTAAAATACTTCAGAAAATCTATATAATACCTAACAAACTATTTTAATTTTATTTAAATTTGAAAAAGTGAATTGTTTTATGTTGTCATGTGAAATATACTTTGCATATTTTATTTCAAAGTCAATGAAATTTAATCTAATTAATGATATATATTTTGATATCTTTATTAAACTTTTTTTTTTAGTTTGTCACTTCTTGAAGGCAATCTGAATGCAGAGCAAGAAACTGTTGTTCGTTGTTATTTACTGAAAACATTATCTGCACGACAAGATTTGAGTTTTGAAAATGATGGGAAGTATGCTGAATTACAATTTAGGTGAATTTTCTTTGCTTATTAATGAATTTCTGTTTTATTCCTGAATGACTGTTATTGAATATCAAATTATTTCAGAAATCTTATGTTTTATTTAATGGCATTTATTTTTTTTACCTTTGTATTGTTGATAAGTTATGTATTGAAAATGTATTCTTGTCTAACAGTGAAGAATTGGGAAAAACATTTGGCTGTTATTATCATAGATTATCTAAGCATTCCACTATTGAAACAGAGTCAAATGAAGAAAATGGCTCTCCTAAACTGCATACCTTTTTCATTTGTCTCATTGGTCCTTCCAATGGAGTTATGGAATCATATCCTTTTTATTTTAATCCAAATATGTAGTTGTTAAAATGTGTTAAAGCATTGGTATTTTTGTATTGTTTTTATATGTTTATTAATATCACATTTGTAGACATTTTTTTTAAATTTTAAATTTCAGATGATATTTAAAATAGTAAATTAGAATACTATCAGTATAAAAAATAAAATGACTTTTCAGAATAAATAGTATTAACATTTTAATTCTAAGAAGGAAGAAACAGTAAGCAGTTTATTATATATTGATTAAATAACCTTAAACTCTGAATAATGGGTATTTAAAGTTGACAAACTCTACTTTCTGATAAATAATTGATCTTGAGTATAATTCAGCGATGAAAGTCAGGAAAATACAAAATTTAATATGAATTAACAATGCTTGTGTATTCAACAAATGTCAGCCATAAATTGCCAAAAATAAATAATAAAAATGAATAAATAAACAAATATGTATATTATAATCAATGATTAATTGCCAAAGGTTATCAAGTTGGTTTATTAACTATGTTTGCCATTGATATGTGGTAAAGCCAATAGTTTGTCAGTGAAATGCAGCTAATGGATAAATTATAAATTAGCTTCTCTGATTGAGAACAAATAAATAAAAACTGGTTTAAAAAGGGTGTTTTGATGACATAAGAAAAATTTTTACTTTTTATTCATAAATTTGTAATTATTTTACTAGATATTATAGAATTTTGAAATATATATTTTTATTTTTCTCAAATTTACAGTCAAATCAATCAATTAATAGTTAGGTTTTGAAAATATTAATATAATTTACTGCCATAGAGAATATATGAGTATATGGCATTTAAAAGTTTTAATACCTAAGGTAATAAGTGAAAAATTGATTATGGAAGTCCACCTTTCCAAATATGTAAAAAGTCATATTAAATAAAAATATTTAAAAAAAAACAAAGAATTTTTTTTGTAGCATTGAGTAAGAATAAAATTAAGATAATTAGAGGGAAAAAAATATGATATACAACTGTGTTTACATAACATATTCTAAATAAATGCTCAATATTCAATTGCTCATGAAAATCAATCTTTTTTTTTTTTTTACATTGTGACCATTCAATTTTTGTTTAACTAAAATATAGCATAATAATTAGTATAGCTGTTATAGTATATAAAATACTATGTTTTTACATTATTGAAATTATTTTTTCCTTAATTATTTTTTCTAAGTATTGTCCTGAGCTTGGAAAATTTTGTCAAGGTTTAATTCCTTTATTAGACCCTGAGGTAAGCATATATTTATTGAAATTTTTTCTTATTATGCATATTATCCTTAGTATAAAATCAAAATGTATTTGAGTAAGTTTTTCTTTTGCAATATTTCTTTGAATATATATTATATAAATTGAAAATTTTTTCCTTCATTATTTTATTTTCTTTTTAATTGTGTTAAAAAAAAATTAGCATTGTTTTTATACTTTTACTATTCTTTTATGTACTTTACTTTTTATGTACTATTCATTTTGATAACTATTTTCTCGTATTAATTATCAGAATCAAAATTTTTAAAAAAAAATTGATTTTTTTATTTTTATTATGAATATTTGAAAATGTGAGTGGAATATGTTAAGCAATTTCTATAGCAAATTTCAGTTGTTTTTAGTGTAATTTTAACTGTAAACTAATAGTTTTAAAAGATATTTTATGTTAGGTAATATTTTATTTGGTACATTTATATTAGGTTTATATTTAATTATTATATTTATGTTAGGTTTGTATTTAATTATTATATTTTTATTAAGTAAAATTTTTATTACCTATGGAGGCTTATTTTTTAAATTATGAATTAAATACTTAAATTTATTTTTGTGACTATTATTTTAAATATTGTATAATTTTTATAGATTTTATAAATTCATATTATAACAATTTTTCCGATCTTAACATACAGTTGTCAAACTACTGTGTTTTGATATATATATTATTCTATAATAGTTTTCTTCTTAATTACTCTGGCATTCTTTATTGATAGTTTGTTTATCAAACAGCTAGTAAATTAATATAATTAGTTTGCTAATTTTAATAAATTCATTTATTTTTGTAGGGTCTAAAAAATAAAGATGATGTGCAGCTAAAGCTGAAGTTGTGGTATGTTTATTGCATAGAATATGTTAAAAGATGCATTGAAAATTTTGGTGAAGATTTGGTTACTCTACTTCTGTGTGTAAGCATTTACAAAATATTTTTTTCATATATAAACCATTTTTTTTTTTGGAAAATATTTGTTTTTATTGCTACATTTTTTAAATCTTTTTTATTAAGTCTCTGTGGGGAAATGTTGATGTCATTTCAGAAGATGAGCAAACTAAGTGGGACACTGAAAGGTAATAGTTTTATTCAACTGCTGAATTAAGATGATGTCAAAATGAATATAAAATACTTGAATTTTCAGTTTTAAATGTTTATTACCGATCTCTAATCTGCAATCAGAAATCTGTATTAAAAATGTTTCTTAGAAAATATAAAAATATTTTTAATTCATTTGTTTTTTATAATTCTTATTCCATAAGAATATGATTTTTTTTTGTTTATGGTTGCAATTTATTTAACTTTTCAAGCATAGTTGCTTTTTTATTTGTATTTAAAATATGTTTAAGTGAATAAATATTTTCTTTTTTTTAAAATCAGGTTTTTGGAAACATGCTGTGTGATGCCTGTAGCTACTGAAAATTCTAAAGATACAGAAAAAGATGATGCAAATTTATCATTTACAGTCGCTATAAAGGATAGAAAAATTAAAGTCAATGAACTTTTAGGTTTGCCTTTTTTCCTTCCTATTTATGAAATTTTCTACTTATGTGAAATTGAAAAAATATGCATTTTTTTAAAGCACTTGGACAATAATTTGAAATTAAAACCTGTTATTATTTTTTGAATGAATTTATTGCAATGAAAGATTATGGGTTTTCCTCTGTTTGTTATTATTACATTTTGCAATCATAAATGTAAATTATAAATGCATATATGCTAACATTTCTTATTTAAAATTAATTCTATGAAACTATTTATTTCTGATTTTATATTTCATTTCTACTTGGAAGAAAATTTTAAGTGCATACTATTTTTTACTTTACAAAATTTTTAATCATATTGTCCATATTTTTTAGAAAGTTTTCAATTTTTATGTAAGGGCCTTTTAGCACTTTGTTTTTTAATTTTTCATAATAATAAATATTCCTTTTTCTTATAAAAACATTATTAATTGCATTCTTTCTTAATACTTAACTTATCCTATGTTTGTGTTGAAACATAGGATGCAAAAAAACTGCTTTAAATTCTTTAATGAAAATAAATTGAACTGGCCCAGCTTTTGAGATAAATTTTCTTTTTTAAGTACCAACACTCATCTGCATGCCTTCTTTGATTGAATTCCCATAGACTTAACATAGAAGCTTTAATTTTTTTCTAACCGTTCATGGAGCATATCATTGTCATAAAATCAAATATTAGAATTTTATGGGAGAACTTGTTATTCTACCAATATGACTGCAACAAACATCACAAAGTCCTGCAAGAAGAAGCAGGACTGTTGGCTTTCTTGTATAAGATATGTATTATTTACTTATGCTAGAATTTAGAGATTAAATTAATTAGTCACATTTATTAGGCTATCATTTTGATAAAGGACATGATGAATCTGTCAATACCAATTTATTTGTGGTTTTTAGCTTCACAAGTGTAAATATTTTTATTCATAGTTCATAGGCAGTTGAAATGTGTTCACACAAGACATATGTTTATGTTTGTGCTGAGAGAAACACTCTTGAAATATAGTTAAAGTTTTGATTTTAAAATTAAATAAGCAAATTTTTTTAAAAAAAAATTAAACTGTTTTATTCATTTGTAAATCATTCAATATTTTTTCTTGAAGCTATTATTACATAATGCCATGCAACTTTCAAAATTTTATTTAAAAAAATTAGATTTAAAAAATTATCCTATTCTGGCATGCATATGAATTTTAAATTTAATATTGTTATTTACTAATCACTAGATATTCGATTCTCATGTAAGCTTTAATTATAAAACATTTGTATTCTTTAATCATTATATTTTAATATTAAAAGGCCATTCACACTTTTTAATCATTGAAATAAGTTAGCAGCATTTTATGTGAAATCTATATTAAATTTAATATTTAAAGGAAAAATTTGGACTATTTAAAAAGAATAACAAGTTATTTAAATAATAATATGATCCCTAAGAGAATGGTCTTTCAAAATGTTATTTCATATAGTTTATTTCCTGATATTTAAAACAATGATATCCTAATAATATAAATTTGTAATTGAATTATTTTTTATGGATTAATCAATATGTAATAATTTATTATGAAAAACATTAAATTAGATATTTGCAAATATATTGTTTGAAGAATGGATTTGCCAATGTGTATCTATGATATGTTGATATTAATTCAGATTTTTTAGCATTTTTAAATGTATTCAATTGTATAACAATTTGTTTCAACTTTGTGGTGTATATGTTTTTACATAACAGTTTTTGAAATATATGCTTTCCAGGGTTTTTAGCAAATTTTTTGTTTCTATTTTTTTTATCATTTAATTTTCATCGTTATTAAGTTCTTAACTTTGACTTTTAGTACAAACACAAACTTGTGGTCACCAACTGAAATCTTAAATAATATTTTTTACAAGAAATATAAGGAAGGCTATATAAGAGATGTCTGAAAATAATTTTTTTTGTAATTTATATTTAGTAAAAAGGATTTTTAAATAACTTTTGGAATTTGCAAATGTTTTTGTGCATTCCTTTGTTCAGTATATATATATATATATATATATATATATAATATGCTTATCATAGATTACCAGCTTATCATAGATAGCATTTTTTTTTAATAAACATTTCTTTTTTAATATTTTATTCTTAAATAGGTTCCCTATTTTCTCAAAAATTTCTAATTACTCTATTTTCAACTATTTTATAAGTATTTTTTTGATTCTTAAATCTGCTATCATAGATGTTTTTTTTTTTTTTTTTGTATTATGTCTGTTGAAATGACTCCATTTTTTTTTCTTGTTTTAAGAAATTTTTCTTGATGGGATTTATTTTAATTTGGAACCAGAGAATATTTATAAATTTCTAACCAGCATCAGTATTTTAAGAAAATATTTATATATAATAATGTGGATTTTAGAATCAGCAGCAATAGTAATGTGATAAATTTTTTTTATGCTTCAATATTTAAGTATGTGGAGATAAATATAATTTGCAGGGTATGTAATGTTCTTGAAAGTGATTAGATTTGAAAATAATTTTTAATTGCCTAAGAGTGCTTATTATTATTATTTTTTTTTAAAAAAAAAGTCCTTTAAAAGTGCTTAATTTTCTCTTGAAGTGTAGATAGCTTTTTATTTCCTCACACAATGAATACGATGGATTGAAAGCATATTCATAAAAGCTTGTTTTATTAGATGTATCAAGAAACAAAATTGAGAAAAGGAAAGAATTCTGTCAAGGGATATGCATTCAAATACATCTTAAATTAATTCTCAATGGACCTTTTCCCCCATTATTTCTTCCTTTTTTTCTTCAGTAATTTACCATTTATTGAAATGTTGAAAGAGTTATCCAGAAGGGGTTGTAAGAAATATGTTTTGCAATTTTCTTGTTATGGCCCATAAACTTTCAAAACATTTAAAAAAAATCTTTTTAGTTTTTTTAGATTTTCAATATTTTATTTATGTTTTATCTGATGGGTGTATATTTAACCTTTAATGCTTTATGTGTTGATGCTGCTGTTTTTTCTATTAAAAAGGCTTTCAAAAACTTGATTAGAACATTGCATTGATCTATCCCCAATTTCATGACGACTTTGTCAGTCTTATGATGTTAATTATTTTGGTTTGCTTAATTCTTAGCTTTATGATTGTAATTAAAAACTTTTAACTTAATAAGGTAAGTCAATGGGAAATTTACTCTTTCTATCTCAGATTTTGAATTTTTTTTTGTTGCTGCATATTTAAAAACCAAACTCAAACTGTTTGGTCATCACATGCTTGTACTTCAATGACAGCATTTTTAGAAATCACTTTTCTTTTAAATAAACTGGTAGTTCGTTATTTTAAGAAATATTGAAGAGGTTTGCACACCTTAATTGTTAGTCTATTGAAAGTTGATTTAAATTTTTTAGTCTTAATAGCTTTTTCATTTTATTTATTTATTTATTTATTTATTGAAACCAGAAAGACGTAATTTGTTTTACAATAAAAGACGTTTAGAAAATTCAGAAATGAATATTAATGATTAAAAAATACTCATTTATAATTTAAATTTTTTTTTATTAAAAAGTATGCATTATTATAAAAAAAATAACCTATTAGAAAATACTCGGTTTCAGCATGCATTTACAAAGGTGCTTAATTTTTGCGGCTAAAGTACTAAAAAATTACTTAAAATTATTTAATTTTTGCATCAATTTCTCACCATTCACCCTGGTTTAGTTTTTGCATTTTTTTTATGTATAAACACCATGTACTATAAATCTTGATTTGGAAGTGATTGTAATTTATATATATATTTTTCATCTTGTAGCTTTTTTTGCTTCTGAAATTAAATAATTCTGCCTTTTGTATTTTCAGAAAATTTTCCATACTGTTCAAAGTGGCTGGATAAATTAAAAGGCTGTCCTTTAACTGATCATATTGGTCAACATAATGTCTTAGAAGGATTTAGACTTAAAGTAAATAGGCTGCAGATTGATTTCATTATTTTAATTATCATTTGTTTGATTATTAAATTATCTGATTTGAATTTTATCTCCATTAATTATGGAGTGAATATCTTCATGTTTACTAAAGTAGTAAATTTTTGAAAATTGGAAATTTGTATTGATATATGAATTTTAAGTATTTTAATTTTTTTTTTATTATTGAAATTAATGACTATCTATAACTAATTTATCTGGATAGTTTTGTATATATTTCCAATATTATATAAAGTTGTGATATCCTTCAATCATGGTAGAGTACTCTTGGCTAATATTTATCAAGACTAAAATATGAGAAAGGGGGTGGGGATATGTAAATAAACTGCAAAAAGAAAATACTTGCAGTTTAATTCATAATAATATTTTTCTTATTTATTTGGCTTTTGATAGCAATGTTCCTTAAAGTTTTAGCTTTTATTAAATAGAAATCCAGTTATTTCAATAGGAAAAAGAAAAAATGAATTTATAGATTGATTTTAAAACTTGTCTTATTTGTCCTGAGATGACATTACATTTCAAGAAAGTTGCTTTTTTGTCAGATTTTAAAGACAAAGAACCAAGATTTAAATTTGTTATTTATTTTTGAAATAATGTAAGGTGTTTAAGAATTAATATATATATATATATATATATATATATATATATATATATCGTATTTTAAAAGCTGCTAACTTGTCTGTAAAAACAACTTTTTAAAAATAGGTTTTAACAATTTGTCAATATTTTCTTTTAACGAAAGTAGTATTTATTGATCAAATTAAATAAAAAATATTTATTCTTATCAAGTTTAAGTAATTTATTTAGATTAATTTAGGATTAGGTATTCGTAACTCTAAAAAATTGGGGAAAAGTAATTGCATCTACTCAGAATTATGTTATGAAAGGGGTTCATGGTCGAAAACTGCTGGAAGGCCATCAAACTAGAGAATATTATACAGCAGTTTTTATTAAATGTCATGTTTGTAATAAATAAGTAAAATTAAATAAATAAATAATTAAAATTCAATAAATAAATTTGCTCCATTTTTCAAAGCAAAACATTTTGAAAAAATGTGTAAATTTTTTACTACTGTATTTGTATTTTATATTGTTGTATTCAATCCAATTAAATTATTTATATTAATTCAAATACATGATTTTTTTGCTTTCTTTACTGTGGAAAAAATTGTGTTAAGTACTTCTTTTATTATGTATTTTAAATTTGAAGATAAAATCTTGTATACACCATTCACAATTATATTTATAACCATTGATTGTAATTATATATGTATCATTGATGTTGCCTGTGTAACAATAGTTTTATTTTATGTACTTTATGCCAACATGATGCAAATAATTTTTTGATAATTTGATTTCCATATTTTTCAATTATATTTAATTTTTAATGAATTTCTATAAAATAATATATAATTTGGATATTATAAATACATAAACATTTTAACATAATGTTAGATCACTATATGCAAATCTGATAAATATTTTGGTTGTCAATTTATTTTATGCTTTTCAGACTGTACAGGATTTAAATACCCTAAAAAGATTGCTGCAGAAAGCACAAACCGATCATTATTCTTTATATAGGTTTGTATTATTAAAAAAAGTATAATAAATTAATTGAAATGCTCAGTTTTATTTTTAAAAATAGCATTCATTTATTTTTTGTCTTAATAGGGCTTACCAGTTTCTTCAAGCCAGTGGTTATGAAGATATTTTATTGCATCATGTAAAAAGGGAAGCAAATATGGCTGGAGAGCAAGAAGTATTAGAAATAATATCATGTCTCCAAGAATTCTTGAAGAATAAAAATTCCACAACTGATATCAAAACTAAGTGAATATTTTCATGTATCTACACAATGATGAACATGTCTAAAACATATTTTCATATACACGTTTTATTTTGACGATCTGTGAAAAGTAGTCTTTTCTTTAATTCCATTTATTTACTTTGAACATACTTTTTTTTTCATTTTTCCTTTCTGATAAATTCCAATAGGATTAAACAACTTATGTAATCTATAGCTTGTTAGATTTGTGAATAATAATATTTATTCTAACAGTTTTGTAAATTAGAGTGTAATTTTTACTTTTATTTTCAAATGTCTTAGATGTGCATACTATTTTATTATTGACATGACACTTTATTTTTCTAGAAATGTTAAAGTTCATTATATACAATAAAATATTTTTATAATGCATTTTATTATTTCATTTCTTAAAGAATCTTCTTGTTACTTTCTTCTATATAAATTGTGATAATCTAAAATATTCATTTGGAACTAAATCCATCGAAGGATTCACTGTCTCACCTTTCCCAAGTGTGTTACTTAAGATGACCCAATGACTTAAATTCATCAAGTTTGATTTCAATCAGTTAGTGAAAAACAAGTCCAAGAGATTATATTATATATATATATATATATATATATATATATATATATATATATATATATATATATATACT
>JAOUZG010009736.1:6578300-6623022 GCA_026289955.1 Argiope argentata
TTAATTGTATCCTAGGGATTAATAAAAATCCCCAAATATTCTATGAAGGATTCAATACAATTGCCAAAGAACAATCTGTCATAACTATTACTTACTAAGCCTAGAAAACCATTTACAGCTTCATTCGAGTAATAAAATTTTATTGGGATAAAAGAAAAGAGTTTTCTAGACAGTTTTAGGGAGAATTTCCTATTTTCAAATTTTCATGCAATTATGTTGAATCATGCTTAAACAGGATGCAAGTTTTATCATGGAAGTGTGTATTTATAAAAATATATTGTTGTCTTTTTATCTGTTAAAGAAAAAAATTGTATGTAGTAAGAGAATTTGAAACAATAATGACACATTCTTGTTCATTTGATCAGAACTAAAATTTAATTTAAAATTTAAACATTATTACACAATAACATGAATGTTAAAAAACTTTGAAAACACTTCTAAGCAAACATACACATATTCAACATTCTTCCGAACATCATTCCTGTATCCATTTATCACAATCAGACATATGCTTAGGAAACAAAGGACACTGCAGTAGGATTAGCGCTTCTAAAAGTGCATACACAAATATGTGGAATGTATGTTCCAGTTTTTACAATATTTCTTTTTAATTGTACTCAAATATTAAGTAATAATGAAAAATTCATCTTTTTTTAACAATCATATATTACTAATGATGTTGGGAACATGTATAAATAAAAAATATTTTAATTTATGCTTTAAAAATATATTATTGTAGTTGCATTTTGTACTTATTTGTCTATAATATAAAACTGAAGTATTTTTTACACATTTTATAAATCAGTTTTAAACTGATTATTACTTTTTAGTACACAAAATGGAACATGCATACAATAAAATAAGTTGACAGCCTAATAGCTTGTGCAGTTGCATTTCAGATTTCTTTCTTTCTTTTTTTTTTAAAGTTATCTCATCAGAAGAGATTACTCCTTGTTATTTTAAACATGGAATACAATTTTACAAAACTACTAGTAAACATTTAAATTTTTGAAAAAAAAGAAAAGAAAAAAAAGTGTTTTCTGCATACTGTGTCTAAATCTTATCATTTACATTATTATTAAAGACTAATATTATGCCATTATTTAAAATTAAGTAGCAATATGAAAAAAAAAATCTCATTTATAAATTTATGTGTTTGAAATAATTTCATTAAACAAATTTTGAACAGTGAAATTTTTAAACTTAATTGTATTAAAAAGCTATATTTTACATGTAAATTTAAGAGAGTAAGATTTTGCAATTTAAAACTTCAAATGCGAAATGCTACTGCACATGTACAATCAAAAAAGAATCATACTTCGCACTCGTGCACACACATATATATAACATTTAAATAAACTATTCTATATGGATTTGACTTAGAAAAATGATTCACATAAATCTTATTCATCACATCACTTTGTATACAGTGTAGAAAAGTTTATTTACATCAGTTAGTGAAATGCTTTGCTCAAATGATTAAAATTTAGGTAAACAAGTTTGAAATCTTTCAGTCGATTTGTATTGTTTTTTTTCTTCTTTTTTGTAAATCTGAATGATTAAATTGCATTTTAATTGTCTTGTGGTCCTGCACAATTTTTATTGACACAAAAGTTTCAAACTTGTTAACCTTCGATGAAGATACAATGCTTGATCCTGAGAGAGAGAAAAATATATATATACTTATAATGGCAGTGAAGCCACACTTTCATATGATGATGAATTCACATAGGAGTACTGCTGTCTAAGTTGAGCCACAACCACTTGTAGATTGGTTTTGTATAATATAGAAAAAGATTTACATAAACAGTAAAAAATATCCTGAGACAAAAGTCAGATTTGGAATTGGTTTGTTGACTTTACAGAAGCACATACTGTGTCATCTGCTTAACCACAATATCAAAACATTCACTAGACAACAATATTGCAAAAAACATATTTGTTCATCCAAGACACAGTTACGATATATTTTTTTATACATCTCGATTTTCTTTAAGTTATTTCATTCCTTCACACAAGTTATGAAATATTTTAGTTGAAATCTATTTCAATATGCCCCTTTAAACCACCTCTGATGCTTTGTTGTCAATGTCAAAAAGCCAGAGAGATATTAAACGGTTGTTAGAGAAGCCAGCTCAATTGATTTTTTGGCTTGCCATTTTGGTTACAAACATAAAGATTGCATTAAAATAGATTCCAACCTATATATGAACCCGATCATGGATAAATCAATCATTATTTTATATAATTTACACTGACAAATATCTTTTTGAACATCCAAAGTCTACAATTACATTTTCAGAATAATCAAATAGCAAGACATGGCTCATTTTATACATAATGCACAATTTCAGTTAAATGACTAGTAAATTTTTAGGAAATATTTAATATTCCCAATCTGAAATTGCGTTTTTGTTTTTTGTACATAAAAAAACACACTTCTTCAATGGTCCCAGCATTTTTCAGCTAATCGAGATTTGCATTCCAGTATAACAATTTTTAGATCTTGACAATGTTAGAATGTGACGAAATATTTGATTAATTTATCCTAGGTTAAATAAATCATCGAAGAGAAACTAACCATAATATATATATATGAATATATAAAAAGTTCACTTAACCGATATTTAAATATAGAAAATTAACAGATAAATCATGTATCATAATATTAATGATAAATTTACGTAAAATTAACATCAATCAACATCTTAAATGACTGTAATGTAAAAGCATATCGATTTTTTTTCATGCAAATAAAATTTTTAAAATTTTCTTTTTTAAAAAAGAACATATTTTGATTTCATAATGATGCATAATTTGGCAAGTCGCTTGAAAACAACTCGGAATTTGCCTTTCATCTGTATGTTTGTCCATCGCAGTCGTTGCATCAAATTTCCTAATAATTTACAGCAATCTTCCATTTTCACCCCTGATTTAAAAGTTCCTTTTGTCCTTTTTCAGGGTGGTGCATCTACTGAAAGTCTTTTTTTTGGTAGAACATTTCAATAATTAAATATGTTGAATAAGACAGCAAAAAGCGTACATGCTGCGTACACTCCCAGTGCCACCCACCACAGAACTTGCTCGTGAAGTTTCTGTTCAAAGTTTTTCAGGACCAGAAGTCCTATCGTGAGTCCCGCTAAAGCTCCAGTGAGGTGAGCAACGTAGGACACTGGGGGCCCGTGCTGCTCGACGGCATACCGGTTGTAGATGGCTAATCCGACATCGGCACTTGCTGCAAGAAAAAAAGAAAATAAATTAAGAATACATTTAAAATACTTTAAAAAATACATTCTTAAATACACTTTTAACACACAAGTTTTGTCGCGATTGAAGGTCACGGTATGAACGTACGATGTTAGGGTCGGTAGGCGAGCCACTACACCAAAAGTCGACTTCAGCACTGAAGATGTTATCCGGCTTATATGGCTAGCGCCACAGTACTCCCCCACAAGTGAGTCGGACGAGAGACGAACGATTCTGAGAGCACCAAGCGTATGAGTTCGTTGGTGCGTCGAGTAAGAGACGGCTTCGTATTTGTTTGATGCGTCGAGTGAGCGACGGCTTTGTTTACTGGTAGATGGCGCCACGACAGTTAAGAAAGTTTCGATTGTCAAGGTCACCAATGTAGCGATTGAAGATCGCGGTATGAACCTGCGATGCTTGGGCCGGTAGCCGAGTAATATAGCCACTACACCAAAAGTCGACTTCGGTATCGTAGATGTTATCTGGCTTACAAGGCTAGCGCCACAGTTTCAATTTGTAAATTAGATGCAAAATTCAAAACAAAAAAGTTGATATTTTTTACCATATTTCATAAATAAATAACTATGAATCGGAGAGATAATCAAATCTTGATCATTGAAACTTTTGTTCATCAGAAAAATTGGAAGTATTGTACATTTAGAAATAACTGCTACTTTATTTGCTGTTGTTGTTGTTACTAACGGCACTTGTCATGGACAAGCCCCTCGCTGATACAGCAACCGATTTAAGCCAGAAGGAGCGTCTTTTGTTTTTAAAGTATCGCCAATGAGGGCCAAGAGACGACTTAGCTACACACTCACCGTTCCTTTCAATATTCGCAATACCAAGATAGTTCATTATGATATTATCTATCATATACTAAGAAGCATTAATCATAATACGAATGATTTTATTTTGTAGAATGTGAATGTGAAGTAGTAATAGATTTTGCTATGTAAATATTTAAAGTGGGACAATTTATACTTAATTAATTAGGAATTCACTATAGAAATCATATCTTAACCTGATGTATCTTATAAATAATCTATGTTTATTAAAATAATGTTCTAACATTTATTCCAATTTTATAGTTAATATCTCACAATACTGTTTTTAGCATTAAAAAATCGATTATGAATAGGAAGTTCAAATACAGCTCATAGTTTTCAAATCTCCAGCTTACATTTTATCATATTTTGCCAGCCTTAAATTAGTTGCTTTAAAAACAAGAAAAATCTTAAAAATCATATTATATTATATTTTTAATAAATTTAAAAAATGGCAAGCGCACTTACCTATAAAAAATATGCCACCTAACCTTGCCAAACCGAATTCCATTTGATTATAATTCTAGAAATAAATAAAATAAAATTAGATTTCTTCAATGAATATGCAGAATGAATATAAAATAATCTTCAATGAATATAAAATAATCGAAGTATTATTAATTTAAGAACAATAAAAAAATTTATACAAGATACATACCAGCAAAACGTTTGCTAGGTGGGCAGCCAGCAGTGCATAAACTCCACCAGATGCTCCGACTAGATACACATCAGTGTCAAAGACAGAAGTGCCTAATGAACCTGAAAAGAGACAAGATGCACTCTTAGTCAAGTAAATAATCAAATAAAATAATTTTTTAGAAATCGATAAATATATTATACTAGATTTGCTTTTGAAAATTTTTATATTAAAATGTATATGCAATTGCTACTAATAGAGGGCAGCACTACCCAATAAAATAACCTTTACAGTATTCATGTGAATTAATTCGAGCAGCACACACGCAAAGAAATACAGTTATTCTTTTTCGAAGCTTTTATGTTAAAAAGAATAAAACTTAAATCTAAAAATATATTAAAGGAGGACAAATTAAAAAAGTTTTTTTAGCAATTTATAATTTTTAAAGGCATCTAAATTTATTTTTAACATTATTTACTTTTAAGCTTTCATTAACTTTAATAATTCTAAATTTGCAACGATTTATTTTGATTTAAAAGAGAAAAATTTATACATACCAGCTAGCACTCCAGCCATATACACGGTACCGATCCTTAATGACCCATGTACCATTTCTAGTGGAAGTCCAACACAAACCTGTACCAGCAGGTTAAATAATAAATGGATCCACCTGCAAACGATTTTTTAAATGTTAGTTCTAAATTGATAAACAATAAAAAAAAAATAGATTTCTAAAATCGTCTGTCTCCATAAAATAAATCAAAGATAAATGAATATAAATTATGTAGATTAATAGTTGAAAAAATATCCTTACCCAGCATGTAAAAGCATGTAGAAGAAAAACCTCCACACTTCTTCCCGTTTGTCAGGTCTGTATATAAATGGGCTGTCAATAGGTACAGGACCCGTTGTCGTTATTTTACCCGTAGACGCAGTATAGTACGTAAAGAAACCCAGCTATTAAAGAAGAAGGAATATCGTTAATTACTTGAATCACATTCATATTTAAAGAGTATTAATTTAAAAATCGATTAAATATTATAATATGAGAACATAATTATGCATAAATTAATGGTATAAGTTTATATCATTAAAAATATTTTAATTAAACATCTGGAATATTGTCTGTAAATATAAGCTTGTAAAACTTCATTTGGAATTTTTAAATTTAAAAATATTCTGATAAAATAATATTTTAAATAAAAAAATCATAAAATAGATCATGAAAAAAAAATGGATTTTAAAAACTTTTCTAAGAAAATATCTTATTTGCATCAATATATATTCGTCTAAACTATGCTAATTTCATTCTTTCATAACATTCTTCAAAAATATGCTAATTGTATTCTTATGTATCATTTTTTAAAAATATGCTAATTGCAAAAAATCACTAAACGTCATCCGTTTTTTAATAAATTCAAATAACAATTTAGCATCATTTAAATATAAAAAATTGAGCATGATCTACAGTACAAAATAATTATTAAAAAATCTACAATATTTTCATATTTTTATTCGATTTCAGAATACAGAGTCTATAGCAGTAAAACATTTAATGAAATTCTTATGATATCACATTAAATGCATTAAAATAAAATAATATTGATTATTATAATTCTTAATCCACGATAACACAACAGTTTTCACGCATGTGAATTCTTTTTACTGATTATTATTGTTTGTAATCATTTGCAAAAAAAGGAATAAAATCAAAGATTCAGTCAAATTTTATTTAATCCAGAATAACAAAGTTCCGTGGTAGTAATTTTAGAAGCTTTTCAGCAATTTTTTAGCATATTCGATGACAAAAAATTAGAACTTGATTCTATGATTTCACTTCATTTCCTAAAAATAATAATATTTCAAATATCGCATGCTTTATTTTTCATTTTTAAAAATACGTAAGTTTTTAAATTTTGTTCCAATTATTAAATAAACTTTTTTAAAAAATTCTTAAAATGAATATAATTCTAAAAGTGCTCCCTTTTTACTTGAAGCGGATCATAAGTATACGAAATTTCTTTTGAGTAAAAAAGGAAAATTAAAAAAAATTGAAGAGAAATATCCGACACCAAAACATTCAAAAAATGAATGGCGTTTTCATACTTTTCACGCGATGGAATTCACCATATTGGAGCCCGGAAGGTCTCGTGGTCCAAATGGTCATTTTTCAACCGGAGAGCCATCAGAATGACATGATTCCATCGTTCTTTTCCGATCACGAAATGCTTTCCCTTTTATGAATTTTTTATTTATTTTATTTATATTGGGTAAGCACTGAATATTTTATTTCCACACAACGAAATAGTTGGACGGAAACTCATTTCTTTTTATTTCTTCTTATTTTTTTTAGGCGTCGGGAAATGCACTATATGACTTAAATTTCTGGATCCACTGTAAAAGTTTTATTCCGAGAAGTATTCGTTTTGAAAATTCGAAGCTAGATTCTATTTTATTGCTGTAAGAATGTTTGAGTAAAATATTGGATTTTATTTTGCTCGCAAAAGAAATCGTTTGCTAGCAAATCGTTTTATTTTTCTTTTGAAAAACTAATGCAGATTATTTTAATATTTTCAGCATGATTGATTTAAAAAAAATGTATCTATGAAATTTTATTTTATTACTAAAAAATTATTAATTTTTGTTTCATTTTGGATATTTTTATTATTAATACCGATATTTAAAATTTAAAATTAAATTTATTGTTATAATAAACAAATTTAGTTGTAAACTAATTTTTTTTTGATATTTCAGTTTCGTCTCACACAGTCTATAAGTCAAGTCCAAGTTTTCTTGGATGAGCTAAAGATAATTTTTTTCTCTTAAGTGAACGCGAAAACAGACTCCTCAGACTTTTTGTTGACTATTTTTTGGTACAGCAACGAAGCAAAAAAACTCGATGTCAGGCCAAGGTTGTCCCCAAATAGAGACAGACGTAATCCTTTCCGGTGAAAAGCAGTCTAGGTAATGGGAAATTATTATTTTTTCATTAAACAAAATAGTTGTAATTCATCAAAATCAATCAGCATATCCTAATAATATTCGAAATCCTAATAATATTAGAACTAAAAATTAAATACACCATATTAAACTTATTAAAGAATTCATTTTTCAAAAAAAAAACATTTTTTTTTTCTATTTTAATACCTACAGAGAATGCAATATTTATTCAAATATTTAATTTATATATTATATTTACAGATGTTTAGAAATTGGTAAC
The DNA here is from genome assembly GCA_026289955.1 of Argiope argentata. Lineage (NCBI taxonomy): Eukaryota > Metazoa > Arthropoda > Arachnida > Araneae > Araneidae > Argiope > Argiope argentata. Next base: position 6,586,231 of record JAOUZG010009736.1, read on the forward strand.
ATATTCATTTATTTAAAAATATAAATTTCTGAAATGTAATATACTGATATATACTGTTTGCCAATCACAAAAATTAAATTTAAAAACTAACAATTTACCTAGCTATATAAATAATATTATGTATTTGTATTATTTTATTTTAAATTAAAAGATACTAAAAATACGCAAAGAATACAGATTTGAAAAAAGGAAAAAAAATTTTATGGAACAATTATAAATTATTTCCTGTACTTTATAACTACTTCTTATACCTATTCTGATTTTTCATTTGTGAAAAAATAATAAAAACTTAAATATTAAGCGTATAAATCTTTAATAATTATGTATTTCTGTTCCATAAAATCTGATAAAATAATCCAAAAGCATCTACACTATCAGAATATTTTTTAATTAATTATTATTAAGTTCTATTTCCTTCTTTTTTATTGTTATTATTAAAAAAACAGAAGAAAAGTAAAAAAATATGGAAATATAGCGGCAATTGCTTCTTTCAGAATACATTTTTTTATTCCGAGATCAATTAATTTTTTTGTTCTTACTATATCCGTGAAATACAGCTCAGAAAATTACTCTTGTTATTTTTTATTATTATTCAAAAGAATTGCTACTGATCATATATAAATTTTGTTCTTATTTTTTATTTTTAATCTAAAATTTCATTTCTTAAAATTTGATATTCTTGCATCTTAATGACATATTCGACATTAAGTAATAACCCATCTTCGAAGTAACAAGGTTCCACAAGGGAACACTCGTATATATAAATTTTATTCTTATTTTATTTCAATCTAAAATTTCATTTCTTAAAATTTGATATTCTTGTATCTTAATGACATATTCGACATTAAGTAATAACCCATCTTCGAAGTAACAAGGTTCCACAAGGGAACACTCGTATATATAAATTTTATTCTTATTTTATTTCAATTTAAAATTTTATTCCTCAAAATTTGATATTCTCGCATCTTAATGGCATATGTGACATTAAGTAATAACCCATCTTCGAAGTAACAAGATTCCACATGGGAACACTGGTATATGTCGCCCACCCACTTAGTTACTAGACTGACGTTGAGAGATCTGTCTTTGGGACTGAAGCCAATGCTTACAGTTCAAGGGCCCTTACCCTGATCCAAACATTTCAGCTTGCTCTCCATCTTTTTCAAGGCGACCTTGCTAAGGCGCTAACTATTTCGGGATCCCAGCGGACCTTTTGTGAGGTTAGTCAACTAAGCCACTGCTGAATTACATACCTGGCGTACTTCGCAAGTTATGAAACAATGTTGTACAATTAACGTCTTCAAGAATCAAAGGGGGATTTTCTTTTTTTAAATGAAAGTGGATGACATTTAATTAGTGCTTAAACGCAAAGGGATTGGTAAGTTTAACTTAAAAAGATAATGAGTTACTTGTAATTCGCTTTCAACATTTAATGCTATGCTTTAGATCCGTTTTTATTCTTTTTCGAGATGTACAAAATATTGTCAAAAAGCTAGTCCTCGAGATTTTACCAAACTACTCATTTCAGACCTATCTCCATCGAAAAAAATATATTAGTCTGGGGAAAAAGAAATCCATCATTATTTTACAGCCATCTATCGAGAAAATAATGGATTTCTTTTCCATTATTTTCAAAAATTCCATATGGAAAGAAATCCATTATTTTCTCGGTAGATGGCTGCAAAATAATAATGGATTTCTTTCCATATGGAATTTTTGAAAATAATGGAAAAAGAAATCCATTATTTTCTCGGTAGATGGCTGTAAAATAATGATGGATTTCTTTTTCCCCAACCTAATATTTTTGAAATTACATCTGGAAACGATAACTCAAAACTGCTTTGAGCTAAACGCCTGAATTTGGTTTGATCTTTATCAAATTATAAATTTCTATCAAATTTTGTATGAAATTTATTTGAAGATTGTCTGCTAGCCTAAATGCAAGGATTAAAAGCTAGATAGATAAAATATGGCATACAATCTTAGTATCTAACGTGTTAATTCTTGTCAAATTTTGAATAAAATCTGCCAAAGCGTAGATCATCTGTTGGTCTATACTTTCGCATGCATTTAAGCGTTATAGCTCAGAAACATGTCGCTTTCATTTATCGAAATAGGCATGTTTCTGAGCTAAGCATGAGATTTTATTACTAAAACTGTAGTCTTGCATCGATTTAGTTTCCTTTGTTAAAAAAAAGTTTTCAAAATCAAATACTCTATTTTCTTCGATATATTAGTAAGGACAAAACGCTTATTTGAGGGACTCAGAAAATAAAAACGTGAGCACTGAAATCATTTTCAGGAATTGCCATCTTTCTTTTACAATTTCTCTTTTTTTTTTTACTATTCCATTTTTGTTTATATATAATTTTTTGGATAATATTTCAGTAATTAAAATAATAACTGATGTAATATCCGATATTTCCTTTTCATTAGCTTTTTTTTATTTGGCGAGAAAAATATTCAAATAAAGGTGAATTTAATAACAGCTTTCTTGTTCAGAAAAATTTATGTTACACTGAAACGACATGAATACATGCCAAAGAAAGCTATGAATAATAAATAATTAAAACACTGGGAACAAAATGCATTTAAATACTATTCTTCACGTGCAATAATTTTTAAAAAAGGGCATGATTATAATTTTTTTCTAAATTTCCTAATCAAAAAGCAAGGAAATGGGATATTTCGTGCTAATATATGGATCTGCAGTCGTGTTAGGCATTCAAGGTTAAAACTGCTAGGAAAGTCCTTGGTAAATTCACGTGATAAATAATTTTAACTTGCGTGATATTAACCGACAATTTTGCTTTTGGAGAACATCTAACTGTCTTTTTTTTGGTTAAAAATGGAAAAGTACCATTTCTTTCAATCGTAGATTTATTATATACGTTTATAGAAACCTCGTGTTAAACTAATTGGAGTCTTGGGATTACAGAAATTTTATACAAACTGTCATATTGAGGCAAATTTTAGAAATTAGTTTGTGTTCTCCTTTTCCAAATATTAAGTTATCATTGAAATAAAGATAATTAAGATAAATAATTGGGTAAGATTATCTAGAAATTCAATTTGGCAAATGATATAATTCATACTCCACTGAAATACTTAAACATGAATTGAACACGATCATAACCTGAGCCACTATAATGACTAGTTATCTAATTGTTTACTCTTTTTTTTATCTCTTAATTGTACTATCGAAGGAGTCAGCTGATTAGAAAATAAATATGAATCACCAATGATTCACGTGGTAGTCAACTTTTTTATGAAATTCTGTATCGGCATTTTTTTACTATCACAGCATTCTGATGATTGAATTCAATTCGAGATTACCCCTTTCTATGCTTATATACAAGAAAAGAGCGCTGAAAACGGGGGGGGTGGAGGAGAGAAAGGACAACGTATTTGTGTCAACACATCGTGTTGCGCATAACCTATCCTGCGCGTGTCAGAACACAGGCACCAGAAATCGGACACGGGTGTATGTAATTTTTGACAAGCGAACAGCGGCTCGACCAGAACAACAGAAATAGCCACGCTAGGTGCCGTGGTAAATACTCGGTACTTTAAAGAAAATCAGCTATTAAGCACGAACAGAGAGGCACTCGGAGTTAATGGGTGGTCTGGTAGGTAAACAGGGGCGTAGAGAGTACTACGTTTCAGATTTACGACTTCGTTTCTGAATAGGATATGTAGTAAGAACTTAAAACATCTTTGCTGTATTCATTAAGAGATTTAAAAAAAAAAACACTTTGGTGGCAACTTATTAGAAGATTTATGAAAGACTTTCGTTGTCTATAGATTTGAAAATCTAAAGTGCATTTTGAAGTATACTAACAACATTCTTTTAGAAGCTTTTGCAAAATATTTTTTTTTTCAATAGAAGATTGATATTTTATTGTGTTTTTCACTCAACAATTGTGTTTTGTGAAAGCATCTAGGTACAGATACAATGGTGAAAATACTGAAATTTCCCAATTAATTCCACTTTGCAACTTAGTTGCCACTGGAAACGGATTAACGACTTGGAAGCTAAATTTAACAAGTTCATATTTCCGAATTCTGAGCACATACTTGCTTTGTTAGATTTTATCGACAGGATGGGACTTCCTGCAACGGCCCTTTTGCGGTCTGGGTTCAGAGCCAATGCAGGAGGACTCTGTGAGTCGGCATAAAATTCTGGACAGTCACGGTCCCCGGCAGAATGTGCCCGTACATGAGGTATGAATCTTAAAGCGACCTTCGCCTCGATGGCTTTCCATTTGTGACAGAAGTGGCCTACACCCATTTCCGCTCCATAGACCTGGCATAAAAGAAGATCTCCTCAAGACATGGGTTCTCTCAAAAGAAATTACTGCTAATGAACGAGTCTCGCATCGCCACACGTGGATTGTCGCGGCACGCGTCCAGAACGTGGCGGCAGGATTCACAGTACGGTGGTCGTTATTTTTACGCCCCGGAAAAACCACTCAACTGCTGCCCCCTGCCTTCTTTGTCGAGACTGATTTGCCGAAGACGTTTGACAAGAGTAGAAATTCGGAATCAAAAGAAAACTGAAGGCAATAATTACTTTTGTAGTCTCTATAGGAATAATGAGGTATTGCACCTTTTAAGAGTAATGGTACATTAAATTGTATATTATTAAGGAATTTAATTATATATAGGCGTATCCGTCGCTTAGAATAGGTAATTTTCATTTATATATATTTATTATAACAATATAATGTACTTTTTATTACCGATATCATAAGTTTATCACTTAAATAAGTGGAAGAAAGGTTTTTTATATGTCGAATTTAGAAAAATTCCATTCCATACATTTTTTTAAGCATTAGAATATTAAGCGCCTTATTTCAACTTCAACTCGATCAGTTTTGGTATTATTTTACATCGAATTATCTTTCTATTTCAGTGAATATTGGCCTCGCAGTAAACGATATTCACTGCAGAGGTCATTTGCTATTATTATGTATTCCAGAAAGTCCTCGCCGATCCTTATATGCTGCAGCCAATATGGCCTTGAAGCACTATCTACCTTAATACAGTAGATACAGCTTCAAGGTTAACGATGACATTTAACACAAATGCAAAATCTGAAAAGGAATTATGGCACTACTTACCTCCACGAAAGTGATAAGAAGAATGAACAGGGGAGGCGGGCAGCAAGTGTATCGGTCCGCGTAGTATTTTCTGTCTCTGTCGTCGGCCAGAAAGTGGTGAGCTATCTTGGCAACCATGCTGTGAAACAGGGCTCGGTCTCGTTCCCTGAGTAACTCTTCCCGGTCTCTATGCTGCACCGCGATCCTGAAGCTACGTGTACGTTTCCCGCTCATCTGAAAAGATAAAAAGCTTACCGTTAATATCGACATTCATCAAATGCACAGGAGACCTCTAAACGTTAAGGTGACTCACATTGTGAAAATTCAAGATCGTCCAAACATTCGTAGTACATTCATATATATAAAAATAAGAGGGAGTGGTTTTCCCGAAACTTTATCGCACACCCTCTAGCAAAGATATTCATATCAGTGTACGAGTTGCATGATATTGGCATGAATTTATCTGACATTCTTGGCGAGGGTATTGGCGACTAATATCTCGCATATGGTTAATAGTTTTTAATTCAGTTTAGTTATATTAACTTCCGTTGCAAAGCAACATTAGGCTTATTTTAGGACAGACCTCATAATTTTGAACCATGGTCAGATGAAGAGGGTGACGCCGGAGCTGGCCCCCACTTTCCACACCCCACCACATCAAAGGGAGGACGTTTAGCCAAGACAGATTTTACGTGCAACTAACCTCCTTACATGACGGTTCTTCGGTGGAATCGGCTGTCGAACTAGAAACCCCACGGCTCAAGAACCGAAACCTTAAAACCAGGCCACCACGGCCAGTGTTTAATAGTAACCGAAAATCAAATTTGTCAACCGAATGAGACAAAAATTCGGCATAAAACTTCACTTGTAGTCTCAAAATTATGTATCAAATTTGATGTATTTATCATTGCGTTTCTAAGTGTTTATATGCTTTTTTAAGTACAGACCGACAGATGGTCAACCTCTGTTTGGATTTTACTCAAAATTTGACAAGTGTCCATACTATCGATGTTAAATCTGTGTACGGAATTTTATATATTTAGCTCTCATCGTCATGCAGTTATCGTGTTAATTATATTCGAATAGACGGGCAAACATACTTCTTTTGTGCAATATTTTATTTAAATCTACATATTTGTTTTTAAGTCAGTTTTCCAGATTTCATTCGCCTAGACCAAAGCGTTTTTGAGTTACATTTGCCACAGATAAACAGACTGGCAGATATTTTTCAAAAATGTGTTTTTCGATCCAGGTGAAGTCTAAAACTAGAAGATTCATCAAGTTTTCGAGTTTGAATTTTTTAAAAGATTAATATACACTTTCTCTGTTTCCCTTGTGGAGGAGAAAATAAAAATGTGAAGACCTCGATTTTTGACAGCCACCAAAAAGTCAGGATTAAAAACCAATCCCCAAAGTATTACTTTCAACACACTAATCTTTAATATTTATTTCTACAATTTTAATCCTATAAATAAACCTATAAATAAATCGGAGCAAAATACGGATTTGTCAAGAACAAAGAATTCAAACATCACTGAGAAAACATCGCCGAGGAAGTAAGCCGGATTAGGACTGATTCGAAAAATATTAACCGCAAATGTCAGAGGATCAACCCTTTTTCCGTGATAAGTTGACACTAATAACCGTATCAGGGCTCACCCTCAATGACTTTTTATTATTCAGTGTTAGTCATAGAGACACAACTTGGAGCCAGACACCAAAGCTAGAAAAAAGTGCACATGTCCTGAGAGTAATAAAGTTTTGCAATAATAATCTTGGCTTAAAAACTGTTGAAACATTTGTCTAGAACTAAATGCCCTAATTTTAAAGAAAGTAACATGTGATTTTACGTCTGAATGTATAGTCATTTTAAAAATATAGTAAAGATTACACTATTGTTTAGAGATGTTATTGTAATATATATTCATTTTCTCAATGATACATTGGCGTTACAAGTATTGTTTGTTTGAAGTTGTTAAGGGATTTTTAGTAATAAAGGTTGTCATTCCAGACGTTACAAATAATAATAATAATAATAATAAAGCCGGCCTTCTGGCGTAGAGGTAGTGTGTCTTCCTCGTGTTCAGGGAGTCCCGGGTTCGATTCCCCGTTCGGTCATGGCTGTTCTGTGTGCTATCAGTGAGATATCTGAATGTTCCCCCCTGTAAAAAGGGGTTGTGCAAGCGAATGTGGAGAGTGTGTAGCTAAGTCATACTCTTGACCCTAGTTGGCGCTACTTCAAAAACAAGAGACGCTCCTTTCGACTTAAATCTGCTACTGTGTCAAAAGGGGGCTTGTCCAATATGGCAAGTGCCATAAGTAACAGCAACAACAAGTAAAAAAAAGTAATTTATAGAATAACAACAGTAAATGGTGATACCACTCAAGCTAAAATTTATTGCGCTAAAATGTTTGCTTATTTACTGTAACATCAGTGATTAATAGAATAAGAACAGTGACAAGACTGATGCAAATCAGGCTAAAAGTTATTGTGCTAAAGTGTTTGCTTGCTTGCCTCAACCACTATAAATGGTTTTCAAATGAAAGAGTTTTTGGTGCAAGTAAATAGTTGACGATAGATCAAGCTAAACATGAGATTTATATAATTTGTATAAAGCTTATTTTTTAAATAAAAGCCCAATAAATGTGCGATGTACATAAACAAAATTGTCAATCTTTTAATTTTCTGGAACTTAGCGTTAAAAATATGAGTTTGAAAAATGAATGAATGAATAAAGGCAAGAAAGTATTTCTGAAAAAAAAAATTTCCCCTTTAAATTTAGTCTTAATTCATTACTTCTAGTATTACTATACATTACTAACTATTCAGTATTTCTATAGTGGTATTTTGATGCCTACTAATACATACATTTTCAAATGATACATTGGGACGAATAATATTGAAAATATATCATACGTCTTTTCTTCGAAAAAACACATTTTATTCAATTCATCATCGATTTTCCAAGAGTTTGTCGAACTCGTGTGAACACAAAAACTTTACCAAACCACAGAATAAAGCAACAAGTCATTTTTCTTCAATGTCCACCAAAAAAGGTTAATTTTAGTTTCATCTGCTCGACGAACACCCCGAGCGGCAATTTGAGGATCAATAATCTGTAATTGCAAAGAAAATTCATAATGTCCCTTGCTGGCCATTGTTCTTGGGGTTTGGAGAGTTTTGATGGTATCAGGCCTTCAAGAACAATAACAACGTTCCTGGAGAGATGGAAGGAGGAAGGTGTGTGGAAGATGGCACATTTTCTGTCAACAATCCTGCTACGTCCGAGGGACCGTCTGAAGACGGAAGCTTTGGCTTGATGAAGCGTGGCCAGCTTCCTTCACTTTCTGCTGAAATTGGGGGCAAAGAGCGCGCGTGCGGTTCGTGGTCTTGGATGATAAGCATCACCACCGACTGGTCATCTCTTTTCATATCTTCATCGCCGGACAGCAATGAACCCACTCGAACAATAAAATAATCCAAGCGCATCGCTGCCCGATTCTGGGATGTATATTTCTTTTATAAATTTTATTTGAAATTCCTGCAAAAGTTGTGTAAGCAGACAATATGCGAGATTTTCTCATTCGGATGATTCTTCCTTACGAAAAAAAATCGATAACTCAAAATGTCGAAATAAAATGATTGGTATTAAGCTAAAGCATACAGCCTTGGTTAAGACAAGCACACGATTTTCAAAGAAGTTGAAAACACAGTTTGAATGGATTATATAATTGATGTTTCTCTAGTCTTAAAACTTTTGCTTTTATGTGCAAGTGTTGACAATGGCAATCAAAAACAAGGACCAGGAAGTGCTTCTGAGATGGGCGCATTTAAGTTTGAGAAACATAGGTAAAATTAAAAAGCTACATAACAGAAGAATATATATAAAGCTTATTTTTATACTCTAATAATTTTCAAAAATCATCTAATTTTTCATGCATATTATTTTAAAACAATTTCTTTAATATATTCAGTGGTTATACCAATTTTTATTTTCATATCTTAATTTTCACTAAAAATATATATTTTTGTTAAATCAAGCATTTTCTCAATTTTTCAATTATTATTTGATTTGAAAATCATTTTAAAAATATAGACTCAATGAGTTTTCCAAATATAATATGAAAAGCTCCAAATTTTTAGATAGCTCATTCATTTAATAATATATTAAGTTACGATAGATGTGTTTCATCCTTTAATATTTATAATAAGTGGTAAAACAAATTAATGTATTAATCATTCAGAAAGGTAATTCATAGATTATTGGTTATTATTAATAACAACGTTACTTATTTTTGGTACGGTACAACAGTAACGTCGCCCAAAATTCCGTCAGAATTTTTTTTACCAATTTGGTAATTTTGATCCTCAAACTAGCATGTAGCATGTGGTTTGCACATTCAAAATTTTTCATAGTAAAAAATAATGCACTTGAGTATATTTTTACAATTTGGCCAAATTTTTTCAAAGCGCATTTTAGTCGTCCTTAAAATTGGCAAGTACCATAACAGCCAATAATCACATTAATAATAATATATGAACAAAAACTACATTTGTAAGAAGAAAAAAAAATGTTCTATTTCCATTTCCAGTTCTATTACTTTCCATCAAAACAGCAACTCATTTCGAACATTGAACAAAAGAGGGCAAAAACATGGCCATTCCCCTCTAAAATTTTAAACCCGATAAAACAAATGATGACAAAGTAAATATATAGTAAAGCGTCAGTTTTAAAGAAGATAAATTCAACTAAGCAAATAAAAGTTCGAAATTCATAGAGAGACACTGTCAAGTAAGGTAGGTCCCAAATAATGAAATGGTGAGTTTAACGTTATTATAACATAACTCCAACTCTGAATTGCAACAAAATAACCCAGAATTCCACATGCTAGAGAAATATCTCGTAATCTGCACATCTCTCCAGAGTCAGTGGTTCCTCACTGGAGCGTGTCGTCATTTCTGATACGTGGTCCCGAAATAAGGGTCGGAGGGCAAGCGTGCCGTAATTCCAATGTCCATGTCCTCGGACACATGCTATCCACGAACGCCTGTCGGCAGAAAGACGACTTCTCGGGTGAGCGACTTCAGTGATGGGTAAATATAATTCGAAATCGAATTATCTCCCCCCAATTACAGGTTGTAATCTGGTCGCACTCGGACAGAGTTCAGTTCCGACGGACAAAACATGAATAAAAATTACCCAGAAGCAAGTGTTTTTGCTTTGGCGAAAGGTGAGCAGAAATGGACTTCGAAAAGTGAATGACTGGCTTAGAAAATAATTTCAAGATTTCTGAAAGAGACGAAGTGAAATGTTCAATTTTTGTTCAAATAGTTTTAAATTTTGGTTGATTATTACCTTCCATATCATTTTTCATAATTGCAAATGTTTAATAAATCCGAGTGATACTTTGACAGCATAAATAAGTGTGCTTTTTTTTATCACTTACATGTAGTTCATTGGTTATATAAATCCATGGAAAACGAAGAGAGCAAGAAAAAGAAATTATTCTTCCTAAAATTGATGCAAATGATTTCTAGGAAACAAAATATTAGAAGAGAAACGGATAGCTAAAAAAAAGTCACAAAACGGAATAGTTTTTTCTACTGTTCTAACTGTTACGAGATGAATATAGAACAAATTCCTGCTATTCAGCTGCCAAAAAGATAATTAAAATGAAGTTATTTATTGTTTTCGTTTAAAAACGCATTTGTTTAAAGTTTTTATAAAATTTTGTTGGGTAGGTTGCTGTGGATTTTTCTTTTACTGAAACAAACTAATTATGAAAAAATGGAAAATGTTTGCACATCTTTTCCTGTAAATTAATAAAATTGATCTTTTTACTCTTGAAAACATCTTTTTGAACTTCCATCCGCGTGAATTTTATCTTTTGAATCTGGCAACATTAATAAAATTTGAAATATTTTTTAAGATTTTTTTTAAAGTTCGTTTGCATTCTTTTTTTAATGAATTTTTTGTGAATTTAATATTTTGTATCTGGAAACATTAATAGAATGTGAAATATTTTCACATTCTATTAATGTTTAAAGTTTTTTAAAGTTCGTTTGTATTCTTTATTCATAAATACTTTTGAATTGTATTTTGAATTTTTTTTTACAAATTTACATCAAAGGAATTAGAGGATAGAGATATATTTAGAATTTTTCAGAAAATACCGTAATATATTTAGTTATAAAAACAAACAAACAAAAAATAGGTATCATTATCCTCTAACTTTCATATAGAAAATAACCATTATCCATTTTTAATACCGAGGAAAATGTTTTCCTAAATTTAGAGGTGCGCGAGTTCCTAAGTCATTCCAAAACAGAATGGAAGTCGAGATTTGCTAGTAATGTTCTTTCGAAGTGGAGCTAGTCAGATTGTTGCTGCTTCATTCAGCCGCAGTTACAAAGAAAATCCATCACGAGGGTTAGACACAAATACAAACTTTTTTTCTTCCCTTCTCAAAAAACCACTACCAGAGAGTTGGACTCGAAACCGAAGTTAGAGTCTGAGAGAAAGCACATTCTTGTTTAGAGTGGAGAGAGGCACCCGAAATAACCAAGACAGGTCGTTAGCTTTTATTGGTTTTGAAATTTCCTTTTCCTTTTTGCCTCTTGCCGCCGTGCCGATCATTTTTGGGTGTCTGGCACCTTCTTTTTCGCGATCGGGTTTTGGAGACTTGACCACCACGAAATGTCAGATGGTTAGATCTTGTTCTGCTCTTCCTCTTTCTTTCCAAACTTCTTCTCTTCCGATATCGATCGATTAATCGATGGCGAATGATTGAGAACAAGGAATGGATTTTGATTTCTAAGCACGATCCGCTCTTAAATAGTGGGGCGCTAAAAGGAGATTCCATAACCTTCTCCGCCCCGATTCGCCCAGAGAAATAAAATTGCTGTATATATTCTTCTGCTCCCCTTTCTCCTTCCCATATTTTTCTTCGTTCCGAACTTATAAATATTGTACGTTTTTTGCACTAAATCTAGAAGATAAATTCTGTAGAATACCGAATCGCATTAAAGAAATGCATTGTTTCAATAAAATATTCTTACTAGTATCAGATATTAAAAAATCGTATTTTAGGAAATGGAGCTACGTCTGCTAATTTTGCAAAATTGTTAATGCAACAAAAAATCCTTTAAAAAAACTTTAAATATCCCCATCAAGGAAAGAATCGAAGCATGTTTTTAAAATAATTTATTAAAGAAAATAAATTGAATAAAAAAACCGCTCTCTAAACTCTTTTCAAAGAATTCAAAGAGATTTATTAGTATGATAGTGATACTTAGAAAAGATGAAGCAACAAGGTAATAAAAAATTCAGTATTGTCAATTTTAAAAATAGGTTATTTAGGATGTAATTTCGAATTTCAAGTGGAATCATGTAAAAAACACTGAAACTGCAACACTTTTAAAGCCGTCTTATTTATATTCAAAAATGATTGTGAAAAAAAAATTAAAAAATTAATCTTGATTTTCAAAATCCATTCAGTTAGTTGCCCAGCTATTTTTAATCGAAATTCTTTTAACTTTATATAATGAAGGGTACGAAAAGAAATTTCCATCTAAAAATGGACTCAAGTATAAAAAAAATTAAGAAACCTCGTGTTGAATTTTAGCAAAAATGTACTGTTAAATCTAAATATCAACAAAGCAACTTACAACAAAGCAACTTTATTCAGAAGTTATGAACATGCAATTTTCTTCAGAAAATAATGCAGAGTAGTTTTCTCATTTCTTTCTCCCTCACAAAATGATTTTGGAAACGAACATTTAGATGCTTCAGTACGCATCCTAACCCTGTTTGTACTCGTGAGTGCTATAATACCAGCATCTTGTGCCCCCCTACTGTCACATAAGTCCCACGGGGGCGCTAACAGGATTGGCGCCTTGTACTGACTCACGATGACGTCAACCCTCTAACATAAGGAGACGCCCTTGCTCAATCAGACACAGCTTAGCTGACTTGTTCACAAGAAATGATCCCGAAGAAGTAAGCATAAGGTGAGGGAAGCAAGAGAAACATTGACCTTAGTAGATTTGATAACGAATTTTCGATCCAAAACATCGTTTCTCTTCTTTATTTGCACTTATACCTGAAAGAAGTTATTTTAGATAGCCAATACAAGAATAACCCTATTTTCAGAAAATAAGATAACTATGCAAACGACGTTTTCGCAGTTTTTTGAGTAGGTATAAAAACTGATATCAAGAAATGTAGTTGGAAAACATACCCTTCTTATACATGCAAATAAGTCCTTCTTTTTAAAAATCGTATTTGATGTTAAGTGAGCAGTTAAAAGTCTTAGTGCTCATTGTTTAACGTAAAGGAAGAGTAGATCAGGTCTATAATTTGATATACTAGAGCAAGGGTGTCACTTAAATACTTATAAGGGTCAAATAAACAGAGTGAAAAGTAAGTGTGGGACGCGAGGAAAAAGAGAAGATTACTTTTCATAAAAACTTGATTCTTGTAGCAACACAATATAAAAACAGATGAATAATAATGACAACATTTGTGTTAATCTTTTCTTAACGACTTTTGTTACCTTTTCTCTATTAGCATCTCTCCTATTCCGATGAATATCTTGTCTGAAATGATTAATTTCAAAATCTATTCAATATAAAGGTCGACAATTTTGGATCCAATAATGGCTAATTTCCTTTCTCTAGTGAAATTGGTAAATGCTCCAAAGCATAAAAATTATTTCACGTGATTATTTTCAAGAGATTTTTTTCTGACTGGCAAATACTTATAAAATTCTGAATTCTAACTCCATGGAATTCTGTCTTCAAAACTAAATAACATTGTGCTGTTACTACTTGCATTTGAATATAGTTAGATACGGATTTTATATTAATACAGAAAATTGAAACAAACGTTTAATCCAAATATTTGAAATTTACATTTTTTACTTCAAATCCACTTTTCAACCTTCAAGTTTTGGATGTAACACGATTAATAATAATTATGAATTAATAATACTTATTTTTTAACAATGAATAATTAGGTATTTTAAAATTTAGAACACAAAAGTTTCCTTAAATATTTTTTCTAGCATGTAATATTGCCAAAAACTTTCGCTTTGGGTCGCCTACGGACTGCAAACTGGACACCTTTATGCCAAGGGACAGAACAAAGAACTTACTGGAGACAATGGATTTAAAAATAATAAAAGTATTTGCAGATAAAGAAATAAAAAAGGTTTTTTGCATTTTTAAAGCTTTTTCTCAGGAAACACATGTTGAATTTAAAGAACATGCATCGAAATGCATACCTTAAAGTAAAAGTTAAAGGAAATTTATCCATGAATGATTGTTTTAGTACTTTATAGCTTAAAGAAGTTATAATCAAAGCAACCTTCATATCTCCAAAATCATAAAATTGAGAAAACATACTTATTTTTAGCTTAAGTTACGGTTACGACACATTTTCATGCATACCAATAAAAGGTTTTCAAAATAACCATTCACATAAAACTCAAAATTCGATTTCCTAGTTCAAGAAGAAGAAAAAAAAAATCACCCTGTCTTTCCCACTAATCCAATAATACATTCTTCTATCGGCAAGAACCCATCCAGCAGCCCTGACCAGGAGATGATCGATTCCCAGTTATCCTCAGATAGACATGTTTGTCTCCCCTTACTGTTTGATCAGATGGTCCCGAATCGTGGAACAATCTGGGAAAAAGGGGTTTCCGTCGGTCGATTCCGTGAGACGTCCCTTTTTGCCTCTGGGAATCCCTAAAGGTCGGGCGGAGGATGCGATGAATTCTGTTCATGCATTCCATCCATTACGGGGCGCTGCTGCGGTTGGCTTCTCGGTGCCCGTGCCTATAAAGTTCGCTATCGACCCCTTATTATCTATAGGCACTGCCCGGTCATGTACGGGGAAGCCAATTCCAGCGGGGCCGGAGAAATCAAATAAGACGGCTGGACTGAAATAAATTAATTGACTTTAAAGAGTCTTGGTAATAGTTTAAAAAATAACTAATAGAAAAGTGTTTCTATATTTCATTTGAGAAATCGAATTTGTGAAGCATTTTCAAATTTAGTGTCAAAGTTTTTAAATAAAACATATTTAAATATTTTATTTTAAGATCTTAAATCTTACTGTGGGATATCGCATGTTCCAGTTTCATTATAGAAAATGCTTGAGATAAGATATTTCTATCTGAGGGATATTTGTATTGAAATTTTATTAACTTATTCAGTGCATATAAAATTAAAATATTACAAAAAATCCGAACATACAAAAACTGTCAAAACTAATGCAAATTGGGCAACCAACGCTATTAATACGAGTACTCTCATGACTATCAGTTGGCATTAAATACACATATAAAAATTGATTGTCTTTTTGGGTCCAATTAATGCCATGTTACCGTACATTATTTTCAGTAATGAGTTGATTAAAATATTGATAATTTTATCCAACTGGTTAATAATAGAATATTTATGGCCTAAATTATTGGATTAATTAGGGTCAATTATTGGATTAATTGTCTTATTATTGGTTAAATTATAGAATATTTATGGCCAATCACTCATATTAGATATACTTGCACCTTCTTCCAATGTTCTTACTGTATTTTTGAAATTTCTTTTTTAAAAAATTTAGGAATTTTAATACAATACTCCATCATCCTTTATTTTACATATATCCACTATCTGAAGATTAGATCTTATTTTTGAACCGAGGGAAATATTTTGATCATTTTACTATCAAATTTAAATGTTTCCTTTGAGGTGGGCATTGTTTTAATGTTTTTTTCTCTGCATTTTCCTGCCTCTATATTACAAGAGATGGAACTATCCTAAAATGTAAAAAAACAAATTAAAGTCATTTTTAAGGAAAAAAATTAAACTAAGAAGCAATTTTATTTTCCCAGTTCATCTTTTGTGTAAAATCTGACATGAAAGGATTAGATAAAACCGAATACAAAGAAAAATTAAAAAGACAGGAATTAGAAATAAAAAAATGACTTGATTTGATTATAGTATATTATGTTTCAAATATAATAATTTTTCAAGCATTGAATAAAATGTTTGTCTTTGTAAACATTTGTTACTGTTTAAAGCATATTATTATTATTATTTTGTGCTATTATTATAATTATTTTAAACATGTATAGCCATAAAAATAATATTCTTACTTCTTACTGCTTAACTGATTGTATACTATTATAGAAAAAAGTAACTGGAAGACAACATAAACTTATAATTATTTAAGACACAATGATGGTTGAAAATAATTTTTCAATGTCGAAAACAAAACTATTTTTTCTTCGTTTTTTTCACGAACGAGGTCTCGAGGAAATGCAACAAGTCGTCACTCATGTAACAAAAGCAAACGATCGACAGAGATGCCAACCTACGGATCTCAGGGTAAAGGCCCGAAGTCGGGGCCCAGCCCGGGATCAAGGTCCGCATGTGGGATGCGACACCTTTGGCACACTTTGCCCATGCCAAACACACACACACACACAGGGCGCCCTGTGTTCGAATCTACCTTCTTAGACCCTTTATTGAGGACAAGAAATATTCATTTAATTTTAATGGAGCTTTCACTGGGTCATCAAATAACGCCAAAATCACTTAGCACGATGAGAAAAAAAAATTATTCCCTAAGCTGTTAAACTGATTTATAAAGGAGAAATCATAATTTAATTCGAAAATGGAATAAGCAGATTTAAATGCGATAAATAATTAAAACTTTAAATACTCTAGCACATAAACAACTAGAATACAACACTATAGAAAGGAACAATTTTAATGATGAAGCAAAAGCATAAATGGTTGATAAGCGCAAATGAAACAGATAATAAATTTGGAGTTTAAACTTATCAAAATAAAAGAAAGATATTCAAAGTATAAATGTTTCTTCTCATTTTAGAATAATTTATCAATTTCACATTAAAAATAATTTGTAATTAAATAAACTTACATATCAAAAACAGCAATTTATAGTAAATAAAATAGCTAAAGGGTTAATATAATTTAACACAGCTAAAGGGTTAATCTAACATATAACATTGTATATAAATGATATAGGGTTTAAGTATTTCTTAATTGTTACTATTTTTATCATATGATAGTGCTTTTCTAGAAGATTAGAAATAGGATGTTATATGTCTTCTTAATGACTGCAAAGATAAAAATATATTAAAAAATAGAACTTAATTATTGAATGAAACTGCTCGTTTCAAGTTATATTCTATAGTATCGAATGGATATGATGGATATTCAGCAGACAAGGCTATTTTACAATAGAAATTAACTATAAACTTTCAATTTTAAATAAATAAGGATCAAAGACTATAAAAACAAAATTAATAAATGTCAAAAACCACAATATATATTTAATTTAAAATATTATTTTAATAGCTTTCACCATTTATCTAAATCAATGTCGAAATTCATAACGTTACAAAAACTTGTTATTCAAATTACATTGTTAAAAAGCTTTTTCTCTTACTATGTATAAAAAAATTAAATAATTAACCCCTTCTCTTTTGTGTGTATTATAAATTTTATTAATTTCCTATAAAATTCGGTTTACGAAATTTATTATTCCATCAATTCAATTATGACAGATTTACACCGCAAAACAGCGCATATTATCTGCTTTCACCAAAACTGACATAAAAAAAAGTGCGTCTCCACTTTACCTCTCGTACAAATAACAAACGTGTGTTACGATACATTTGGCATGGGGGGGGGCGTGCTCATAACCCGACCTCAGTTTCCACGGGGAGGGGGTGACAATGCATGTGAGGGCGGAAGTAGGACTCGGAATTGCGCCAGACCAGAGACGGATATCCGTTGCTCACCCCTCCCATATTTTTTAACTTCGACGCAAAAATGCCATGAGTGTCGTTTGCCGCTTCTTAATTGGACAGAAAGCTCTTCGATCATTAGGGGCGGATAAATTAGGCGTTAACTAGTCTCCGCTTCCCGTCAGCAACTAAATGCAATTAACAGTTCTCATTATGCCCCGTGGGCTGCTTTTTAAACAATCCTGCTGCAAGAGGAGAAATAGTACAGGTTTGTTTAATATTTCTCGTCAACCCTGCTGATTAATACAGATTAATATATATCCAAAATCACTAACAAAAGATAGAATTTTTCTATAATTAAAGAAAAAAAAGCCTTTAGTGCGCGAAATATATATAGAGAAAACTATAAATGCCGAAAATTCTAACTCCAAATGTGGATGAATTTCATTGTTCAAAAAACACATCTTTGGAAATGTCTTAGAACTCAATAACTCAAAAACATTAACTGGCAAAGCGCTGATTGAGCTAGACAGATGAAATTTCCCATGCAGTTTTTTATACTAAATTTATAGATTCCTATCAAATTTTAAATGAAATCCATTCACAGGAAATCTGCTTTTTTTTTCTGTCTGAGGACAAGTGAACTACAAAAAGCTAATAACAGCATGGATAAAATTTGGTGCAGAGTTTTAGGATCTAAAGTATAGATCTGCATCAACTAAACCTTTTTTTAATTGTTCGTCTCACTGTCTTTACGTTCTAATAATTGTAAAGTGATGATCTAAAAATGCAAAGATATAGATATATGAAATTCGGAATATAATCTAGTTACTGAAATTAAAATTATAGTTCTTTTTCAAATTTTGGTTTCAATTGTTTGAAAAAAAAGCGTCAGGTAGGTATTCAATGATTTCTTAACAATACTATGAAACACAAAATAATTCGGAAAACATAAAAATAAGCTTCATAACTTTGCCCAGAATCTCCAATTTTATATTGGATGACAGGATAATACCATTATTAGAGAGTATGCGAGAAAATTTCAGGAAGACCACTCCATTATCTTCTCTTTTTCTATCTTTTTTTAAATATTCACCCTAATATGGATTAATATAGGAATTGTTCCTAATCTTAATATATTATATGCATTACATTTAATTTCAAAGACAATTTTTGGCAAGACACATTGATTAGAAAAAGCATGCAACATTGTGATACCAATGATTTTTGCAATTTTCGTGTATTCCCCCCCCTCCTACGGATGACAATTTTTATGTTAAGCTTCGTCATACATTGAAGAGTATTGCATATTTTTGAAAGACTGGATTCGAAACTTGACGGAGATCGATTTTAGTATCGAGACCGCATGCTAAAATTTAGAAATCTAGTTTTACGCATTGGCGTTTAAATGTTCTTAAATATTCATACCCACAAATAGGTGTGAATTTTAAGATAGATTCCATAGAGCATTTTGCGCACAATTCTGTAGTAAAAATGAAATACCTGATTTCATCGACATGGGTTTTCACTTTTTGTTCGAAAACACAGGATGGACAGAATAATTTACTTTTTTTCCAGATAATTACATTTTGCTATGTTAGAATCATTTATCACATTTCCTTTTGCTCTTATTGTGCTCACAGATGATCAGATAGACATTATTCAAAAAAAAAATCCCCCACCCCCCTTTATTCTCGCAATTGGGGGGGAGGGGGGTAAATCAAGATCACAACAATGTCAGTGTAACATTCTTATTCAAGAAAATACAAACGATACAATTTAAATGTCTAAATTCCTAATGCGGTAATATTTTTCATGGTGTATCCAAAATAGTAGATTCTAGCCTTTTTTTTATGTCTGATCTAAAATTATTAATTTTAATAATTAAATAATTTTTAGCACCCATAATTTTAAATGATACAGTGCATTATGAATTAAGGACATTATGGTCAATTATGAACAGTTCCACACTAAGCAATAACAATCAGCTTTGCCGATAGAATCGATGAAGATATTTGTAAAAGAAAAGTTCAAGCGATTTCAATCTCCCAATTTCTCAAACATTACAACAATCCTCAGGTGACTCAATTTCTCACACAGTACAACAGAGCTCGAACATCTAAAGCAGGGGGGAGAAGCACCTTTTATCAAATTATTCCTTTTTCTACATAATATGGGACAGACTGCTCTACGCCTTCTGATAACAAAATTGCTTAATAAAATTAGTTTTGGATATTGCTTTTCTCCCATTTATGGAAAAGCTCGAAAAGGAATGGTCTTACATGTTCCACTCCAGTGAGGGAAAAAGGAAAAGCACTTGCTGTCCAGACAGTTTTTATAAATAATTTTTCCCAACTCGATCGGAGAGTTTGAAGCCGAAAAGTTTGGAGAAGAAGGCGCAAACCCCGGTCTCCCAAACAGCTGAGCCTGGTGGGTGTCCACGCACTTGCTTTGCTAATCGATGGTACAGACTTTGGAACAAAAACAAATGACCCGCTGCATTAGTGATATTTTTTCTTTAAATTTAACCACCGAAAACAGGTCTAGTACGTGAAATTAACTCTAAATTGCCTTTTCTTTTGCAATTGTTGCTTATTTTGCTGGAGTTTGGAATGTGCAACCAATCCGCGGCCACCTGAGTCGACAGCGAGCAGGGCTGCGTCAGCGGCAAACCAAATCCCGTGAAGAAATTTTTCTTTCTGCATGTTTGCAGCTTTTTCTCATGTGTTTGTTGATTAGCAGGTTGCGATTGGTCAAGGAACGCATTCTTTTTCCTTGCATCTGCCTGGCTTGGGTTTCTTTCTTTGTTTCTTTTTTTTTTTTTTCAAGATTCCTACTTTTTGGACAAATTTATTTTTAATTGTTGCCTTCGCAGAAGCTCTATGTTCAGCTAAGATACCCCCCCCTCATTCTAATAGTATTTCAGTTTCGGTAAATAAGAATTTATAAAATGTTTTGAAAAGTCCTCAAAGTAAGCCATTAAAATAATTATACCCAAATTTTATTTACTGGTTTTAAAGATGCGAATAAATTTTATATGGTGTTGTTTTCACTCTAAGTAAAATGCCCTTAAATTTATTCAACTAATATTGATCAAAGCGGTTTTAGAATCCTCATCATAAATTTCCGATATTAAATTTCCCATTTACTCCTCTTTATATACAAAGTATTGAAATAATATCTTAAATATGCGTGTTCGATAACCTCTCAATGTCTCGAGTAAGTTAAAAAGATAGACAATATCAGCAAATTTGATCTAATAACGTGTTATAAGTGACGTTATCTTCATCTTTATGTATGGAATAAATATAAAGAAAGATTTTTTAAAAATAAGTAAACTTATTTAATAAAGAAATAGTTTGCACATTTTTTTTGTAATTTATAAATATGATAGACATATTTAATAATCTCTTTAATGACTGGTAATTTAAAAAATTTGCTTAAAAATTTTTAGGTAAAAATTGAAATTTAAAAAAAATTACAATGTAAAAGGTATTATTTTATGCATTTAATACCAAAAAGAATTACCAAAAACTATAGCACGAATAAAATAATTTGAGTGTTTTAATCAAATATCAAAACGTTATCTAAAATATAAAAAGAACAAAGTATTCGAACAAATAAAAAAAAACCTAATTCGTGAAAATTAAATTTTTAAAAAAGAATATTTCTATCGATTATAAAATGGAACGGCACACTTGAAAACAGCAAATATTCAATTCAATTTTGTATTCTACTAATAAATATCCAGAATATCAAAACGAATTTTAATATTCCAAATTGGACAAAACTCCTTAAAAATATCAATAAAATATAATATTAAAATATCTATCAAAACTGATATGGAAAATTAAGTCTTATATTTTTGCAAGCAGTTATATACGGGTACAGTTTTATTTGCTACGGTTCTACGTATACGCAGGTCAAGCGAATGTCCACCTTGTGTTTGAATTACGAGGGTCAGTCGCTCTTTCGCCGAACAGTGCAATTCGTCAGGCCTGTCAAAGCGAGCGACACGCAAAGTAGAAGTGCATGGCTACCCTACCTGCACACCCAACGAATGTCAGCTGCCCGGATTTTATTAAAAAATTCTTTTAATGCCTCACCGAATATTTTACGCTATCAAACTAATTCTCTTTTGCCAAAATTCATAGATCATGGCAGCAAAAAGCATACAATTTCATTTGTAATGATAAGTAGATAATTTCTTTCTTATATTCGAAGTTTAAAGTATTGTAATCATCAAAAAAAAATCGAATTCGAGAATTTTACGAATTTTCATGATCAAGATCACCCCCTAAAAAAACGCATATTTTGAATTGCGTCTGTTTGTCTACAAACACGATTTATATACTTTCAGTTAGACAGATGAGATTAGGCATATGAACTTTACACCAAATTTGTCGCTTTGAATCAAAATTTAAATGAACTCTATTCAGATTAAGTATGCCAGTAGAAGCACAGATGTATATACAATTACTGAAAAACGTAAAGAGATAGATAAATAAAATTTATAATATAAATTTAGCATTTAAAATTATAGATCCCATCTGTCCATTCGCACTTTTGAATACGTGTGAAAGCGTTAATTCGAAAACATAATAACTTCGGTAAATGAAATTTGTTTCATTTTTAAATCATGGATTTTTATCAGTTTTCTGTTGAAGGATTGTCAATCTATACGTTTGTATTTTCGTATGAATGTAAACATGAAATTCAAAAACGTAATGATTGAAGTAAATGAAATTGGACATGCGATCATATGACTGTAATTGTGGTTGTATGTTGAATCTGGTTTTCAATCGGTCGAGAAAAGATGCGCAAAATATTTATTCGATTTAATATTATGTATGTATTTTCCACATTCCAGATCACCATATTGATCGTCGAAAAAAATCTCCAAATATCGCTCACTAGAATTGAACTAAAATGTTAGATTGTCACCAAGATCTCCAATGCTATGCAGTTAATACACAAGTACAGATTTTCTTTACTATATCACGAAGCTACAAATCCCTTACGTGAGACTTTAGAAATAAAAATCTGAAATAAAAATTACAGTTGAGGGGAGACTGAGCAAGATCGTAAATGGCATTCATAGTCTTATCCAAAGTCTATAATTTTATGCAAGTGGAACTAATACCTTTTTATGGAGTAAACGAGAGAGATTTTGGGGGACCATTTCCACTGGTGGTTTTATGTAATAATCTGAAAATCATTGTTAAAAAAATATAAGGATAAAAAAGACTTAAAAAAATCCATTAGTTGAGTTTTGTTGGAGATTTTTGTTGTCAGGTTATCTAATTTTTAAATTGAAATGAAGAAGTGGGTATCTGATTGATTTTGATTGATTGAAGAAAATTGATTTTCGGATTTCTTCAGTGAATAAACAGAATTAAAATTTATTTGTTTTTTAAAAATGTTTTCAGTTAATATCGCCTTGTTACGCATTTTTCGAATCCTTACTGAAATTTTTTGAATTACCGTTCGAAACAAAAGAAACATAATATTTTTTTTCTTTTCAAATCCGACTATAAGCTATTAAAACTGTTGCTATTTAAATGATATTTTTAAAAATATTAAACAAAATGTCATTTTTAAAGTATAATTTAAAATTTTTTAAAAAATCAATCAATTTCAAATCCGACTATACACTTTGAAAACTGTTGATATTTGAATGATATTTTTAAAAATATCAAACAAAATGTCATTTTTAAAGTAAATTAATTTTTTTAAAAAAATCAATCAATTTCAAATCCGACTATACACTTTGAAAACTGTCGCTATTCAAATGAAATTTAAAAAAAAAAAATTAAACAAAATATTTTTAAAGTATATATTAAATAAAAAAAACAATCAAAAATACACCCAGAATTAAATAATGATTCTAACAGTAATTATAACTGTAATATCTTCTTGAAATTTCGAAATGTCAAGATGAAATTGATATTTAAAAACACTATGATATAAAAATTTATCAAAACTGTAATTTCAAACTAAAATTTCAAAACGCCTGACATAAAACAGCTATCAGCTACTATAATACCAAAACTGAAAAATTTCAAAACCTATCAGAGAAGATTATTTGTAACAATATTACTCCAAAACGAACCAAGAATATCCCACAGAGAAAAGTATTAGGAGTATTCCATCACAGAATCTGATTATTCGTGTCAAGATTCTATTGACCTCCGCGAATTCCATTGACGATTGACCAAAAAATCTACCCTCCCTTTCTATTTCAATTGAGGTAATAAAGCGGTAAAGAGGAGAATTGTCCATTTATGGGTCATCGGTCATCCCGTCAAATGCCGCCTTCGGTCACTTCTTTAGAAACACGGGAGGTAAAGTATTTCGTCATTTGTCACCTGGAGATTGCGAGTCCCTTTTCTTCGGGGGGCACAATGACTCGGCACGAGTCCTTTCAAGTGGACCTCGACTCGACTCTTTTCGGCTGGACATCACAAGTAGAGGGACATCACATTCCTGAAGAAGTCGGGCAAAATGCCCATGCCCTGAATTAGTCACCGGTGTGAAAAATGGGCAGTGAAATTAACTCGAAATGTGTGGTCATTCGGTGCAGACCACACCAGAAGGTATAAACGCGAATGGGCATGACGCAGCTAGGACCATTCGAAAATAACCATTCAGTATAAGTTTATTTAAGTGGATAGCGTTTTGCTGATATCCGTAGGGCTTTTTACAGCAAACTGATAAAAAAATCTTACTTTTATAAAAGAATAAACGACTGCGATGTAGGAACCGATTTATCAGTAAAATAATCAGAAGTCAATTTTTACCGATTAAATCTAAATAAATAAATCTTTATAAAATAATGAAACTGATATATTTTCTGAAATGAAATCTAAGTATGTAATAAAATGCTATCTATCTGCTTTACAAAATAAATGCCTTCAGCATATAAAATCCATATGTTTTATTCTTCTTTTATTTTAAATAAAAAAAACGTAAAACATTCTTCTCTTACTAATGATATAAGGCAATACTAAAAATTAAAAATCTGTGTCTAAAATGAATAATAACGGCTCACAATTTGAGTAAAAAGAATATATATTACAACAGAGAAAATGATTTTTGAACGTGTTAGAATTTAATGAATGCTATCTTTTTTCCAAAATTAATAATTAAAAAACACATGCATTTTTTATGAATGCATAAAGGTTTAAGAAAATAAGATAAATGGGATCTTTATAATTAAATTCAAGCGTTCATTATAAACAAATAAAAAGACCATTTAAAATAAAAAGTAGTTCAAAATTTGAGATTTTAAACTAAATTCCATTTTTAAGATTTTTTAAGAATTAATTATGAGTAAAATATTAGTTATAATGAAAAAATTTTTACATTTATTATTTCAAAACAATGATAAAAATATCTCGAGAGATTTTTGAAAATAAAAAATACGAATGAAAACAATTCGGGCTTATAAAACAGAAAATCGTGAAATTATTTTTTTTAAAAAAATTAATAACACATTTCTCAAGACATGCGAATTAACTATAAAGATGGAACCTAAAACTTTATTAAAAAAATTTTTTTTAAAAATTAGCTTTCAAAAATTAAAACGATTAAGGATAAGGATAACAATTTATAGCTTTCAGTGCATTCAAATATTTATGGTTATAATTGCATATATTAGAAAAAAAGAGTGAGAAATGAGTATTTTTCAATTAAATTTATTCTACTTTAAATGCTTCAAATTAAGTAAAACTTAAATTATTATAATTTATTTTTGAAAAAGAATTAAAGGTTACATTTTTTTAATTTTAATTTCAGCTATTTGATAAATATGTTCTCTATGAATTTATACTTGTCTATAGATAAAGACTACCATCGGAAATAAATTGTTTTCACTTAGAAATTTTTTATGAAACAATTATAGTTAATTTAAAGAATTAGTTAACACTACAGTAGAATTAGTTAACACTACAGTCTATTTTTGAAAATATTAATGACTCTGTGATAGAGTTTCTAAATGAAATTCTTCAGAAAACTTGATAAAATATCCTATGACTTATAAATCAATTAAAGCTGAAACTAATAGCCTTAACCCCTTAACCGGTTTGCCCGTACGCCGTACGTGCCTCAATTTATCGAATTTTGATAGTTGTAAACAAAAAATAAACCATTCATAGCAATTATAATGCAATTGTAAAGTGACTTCGAATACGTAGATAAGCCAAGTGTTCCATGGATTTCCATTTGGATCAAAATAAGAAAATATTCCAAAAATAGAGGGTGTCATCTTATTAAGGGGTTAACCTTTTAAAAGAAACTTTATAAAACAAAACGGAAACATTTTATCCAGTGGCACTTATAAAATTTCTCTTTTTTGGAGGGGGGGGGGGAATCCCTTTGAATAATTCAACCAGGCAATGATCAAAATGATTATAAATATACATAATTGTTTTAAAATATTACAATTAATTAGTTATGATTCATTTCGTTTGTTTGGAAAAATCTATGAATCCATAATCAAGGAAAGATCCATGGATTACGTAACCCAACTTATCGAAAGAGAACAATAAAACCAATTCTCACCTGAAGGGAAACTACCTCCGCTGATCAGACGACCCGCGCAATAATCCATTACTTTTTCCCAAGAGCAAACGATCAACAAACAACCACTAGTGAGTGCTCCAGAAAGAGAGAGAGAGAGAGAATCGTCTGCACACACCGCACGACCACTTAGCGCGAGAGAGAACGCATCTCCTTCCGAACTGATCCTTACCTTCTGAATCCAGGATGAGTGTCGGATCGGGGATCGGAAGAGAGAAGAAGGGAAGGTTGCCGTGTGATGATAAAAAAAAAAAACGTCGCCAAGGGATTGTCGCCAAGCCGGGAGTCTGCCGCGCGCGTGGTCTCGCATTGTGTGCAAGGGGGAAAAGATCAGGTAGATTATGAGAGATGGGGCAGGAAAGCGGGAGTTTTGAAATCGGAAAAAGATGGGTTGGAAGAAAGGAGGGAAGGAAACGGTTGGAAGGGGACAAAACATTTTTTTTCTTATTATTATAACAGAGAGGGAATAAGACATGGTGCCGGGGGGATGCAGAATTGCTTCTAGGAGAATACAGCACAAAGGCAACACATACGCCATGAATATAATTATGCAGATCAGTTTAAAAGTTAGTGCCTTCAAAAAAAAATTCGGTGAAGGGCTATTTTAATGTAACTTTGTAGTAATACTTCAAATATTTATCTGTATTGTGCGGCATAATGGTTTTTTATTTGGCAACTTTAGATTGTCTGATAATCAATCGTAATATGTCTCAGTAATTGCGAGTGTCATCCAAATTGGAAATGTATGGTGTTTTATTTCGTAAGAACTAAAAGATGTAAATGCACAAAATTTATCAGCAGTTGCTGTGATAAAAATGTATTTCATCGTGACGTGGTGCAACATGCTTGAGAATGGGTGTATAGATACTGACGATGCTATGGAAGACTGTACAGAGCAACAAATTCTGAAACAGACTCTCGTATGAATGAAGGCTGGACGGGGTTTCTTTTTAGAAAGAATTAAATTTCTCTCCGCAAGCTGAGAGGCAAAAGTAGATTCCTCTACATCTCAGTTATTATTTGGCAACATTAATTCATTAACAGTTCAAATTAGAGCTTGAAAATCACTTTTCAAAAACATCTAAGATATTGCAGTTATCGAAATACTTTAAATACAAAAGTTGTTGGTCTGATTGAGACGCTAATTTGGCTACTATTTTTTTTAATATTAAGAATGTTACAAAGAAATGAAAATCTCAAACCCTGCCATTTCCTTCTGCTTTGAGCCAGGCGAGTCATTTAGGAATTCGCCTGAGATTTTTAAATTTTTAGCAATATGTTCCAAGCCAGATAAAATTTTTAAAAAAATACTCTATTTCACATGATAATATTGGCAAAGTGTTACATGCGTACCCATACGCACACTCGAAAATTTTTGGATGAAAGGTAGTTTGCAATTCTAGAGTCTGTGATCAATGAAGATCTGCAGGAATTTGCCCCGAGAAACATTGTAACAAGCGTTTCTATTGCAAGGTTTCTCGTGACATTGCAATAGAGACATTCGATGCGTTTTGCTTTGTTTAGCAATTTCGACTTTTAATTTTTTTAAATGCTGAATGAGTAAACGATTTATTTTTCGATATTCAAATGTACTAACGGATCATGATAAGATGAGTGTTTGGAGGATCATTAGAACCCTCTTAGATAATATTTGGCTATGTATTATCAATTTCATCAATGGTTTAGTTTTAAACCATTAGAGGTGAGCACATGTTTTCAGTTGGGATAATGGTTTAAAAGATAAAAAGTTATGTTGTTTGAACCAATAAAACTATTGCTGTAGAATACATCCCCATTTTTCATTCATAACATTCTTTTGTCTACCTATATCTACTGACCTTATTAAAAACAAAGCAAGCAGGTGTGGTCTCCTCAAAACTTTCTCGCATATTCGTTCATAAATTTATGATGCTGGAGAACTGGTGTGCTGGATTAGTAGAGCGTCTTCCTCGTGATCTGGGCTTCTCAGGTTCGAATCCCAATTAGAGCATGACTATTCTTCTGTGTACTATTTGTGAGGTGATTGAATGTGTCCCTCCCCCCTTCAAAAAGGGGCTGTGCAAGCGAATGTGGTGAGTGTGTAGCTAAGTCGTACTCTTGGCCCTAGTTGGAGCTGCTTCAAAAACAAGAGACGCTTATTCGACAAACTCGTTGATGGCCGTCAGCGCGCTTGCCCATGGCAAGTGCCATTAGCAACAGCAACAACATGATGCCGGAGAGAACCTCGCATGATATTGACGTACAACAGGTACGAATTTCTTTTGTCGTGAATTTAGAAATTTTACTAGATCAATTATGTTATCCTTGGTGCTTTTATTGATGATGTCATTATTGGTATCCGAAAATTGAACTTATTGTATAGACACGCTTTTCTGAATAGATTCAAACAAAGGTTTGCCCAAAACTGCACTTATACTCAAAGAATCCCATACCAAATTTCATATGCTTAAGTTATTGAGTTTACAAGTTTACAGGCCGACAATCAATTTACCCGTAATTGGATTTGGATCAAAATTTGATAGAAGTCTACGCTGTAGATATTAAATATGTATATCGATTCTCATCTATCTAGTTATCTTTGTTTTGCTGTTATCTTGTTAATTTATATTTTTATAGAGGAACATCCTTTCAACAGATTTCATTCAAAGTGTGATAGAAACCTGTGAATTTGGTGTTACGACCGTATACCAAATTTCATCCGTCTAACTCAAAGCGTTTTTGAGTTACCTTGGTCTAGACAGGAGGACATTTTCAAAAAATGTGGTTTTCAAATTCAGGAACGTGGAGCTCTAAACAGGGCCCGACTTAGACTAGTTGGGGTCCGGGGCAAAAACTTCTTTGGGGTCCTTTTTGCTTCACTACTTTAGTATGAAGAAGATTCAATAAAGAAAGAAACGTAAAATAATATTTATATTCGATTTGGGGGCCCCAATTATGTGGGGACCCGGGGCAACTGAACCGTATGCCCCTGCCTTAGTCAGGTCCTGGCTCTAAAACGTGGAGATTTGTCAAACTCTTGAGTTCGAATTTTTAGAAAGATTACTATATTTTCTATATATTATTGAGTATACGAAAAAGTAAAAAAAGAAGGAAAACCTGTTATTAAAACACACACATTTCGTAGTCACCCGTTACTTATCCAATTAGCTCAACTAATTTAATTTCGAAATGAAAAGTTTATTTTGCAACAGAAAAACGTATAATTAGCGTAAAAGCCATTACAGAAATATAATTGTAGTTACGACTGACATGTTATTATGCCCCATGATTTGATTGCAGTAAAATCATTAGGCTACAAATGCAATGTTTAATTCGTTTATGATTGCAGATGGTGCAGCAGAATATAGCCAATGCCTTCACACGGGTATTTCTTTTTCTGCTTTCTTATGATTTAAAATTATGAGATCCGTAACTGTTTAATTTCAAAATGGCGTTAGTAAATCAATCGCAAAATTAACAGAACAGGATATGATTATGCCATAAGTTAAATTAGCCATAATATTGTTAAGGTATCTTCTGACGGATGAAATCATATAATTTAAGCAAAGGTATTAACCCTTTGCGGTCCGATGTCGAGTGTGACTCGACATTCAAAACTGTGCATCATTTTGACGTTTTATTTATTTTTCAAATTTAATTGTTAAAAACGCCTACATAATGATTAAGAGATGCAGATTAATTTTTCAAAGAAAGTCGACTTAAAAGAATTATATATATTTATTTTTCATAGCAATAAACAAATCTTTGTATTAGGTGAATAATTTTACACCTAATTATTTTTACACATTACAATGTTTACACATTACAATGTACACATTACAATGTTTGCATGCACACAAAAGTACAGCCCGACAGACGTTAAATGCCAAGATTTGCTCTAAATTTGAGAAAAATCCACAAATTTGGTGTGAAACGCATAAGCCAAATTTCATCGTTTAGTTTCAAGCGTTTTTGAATTATTGTGTTTCCTAGATAGACATAATGCTGAAATGTTTTTCAGTTTTAGCACGGTTATATTAACGACCCGTTGTAAAGTGCCACTAGTGCTATTTAGGGGCGTACCTCTTAATTTTAAACCTTAATCAGATGACGAGGATGACACCTGAGTTGGCACTCCCTTTCCAAATTCCCACGCCACACCCACAGGAGGACGTTTGACCGCCACTGATTTAACTTGCACCAAATCCGCTTACACGATGGTTCTTCGGTGAAACCACTCTCCAAATTTGAAGCCGAAACCTCACCAACACTACCCTAGTAATTCTAATAAAAGAAAACTAGGCCGAATAGTCGTGACCTGGATACTCGGGAATGTAATATACTTACAGTATACAATATACAAGAACATAAAAGCGGAAATTTCAGGTAGAAAACCAATTACCGTCCTTCCGGTTTCTGTCTTGTTACAGAATAATAAATCTAGACTCCTCGACTGAAAGTTCTAAAACAAATCTTGTTG
This sequence comes from Argiope argentata, assembly GCA_026289955.1. Taxonomy (NCBI): domain Eukaryota; kingdom Metazoa; phylum Arthropoda; class Arachnida; order Araneae; family Araneidae; genus Argiope; species Argiope argentata. The sequence goes on from JAOUZG010009736.1 coordinate 6,617,158, forward strand.
ACGCTAACCATTTACCTCCCAGCGAGATATCACTCATCACTTAAAAAAATAAATAAAAAATAGCGCAGAGCGGCATCATCAAGTGTTCGACTTATCCCCCAAGATGACCGCACGGCAAGACAATCGTTTTATGCTACACGGAAGAAAAAAAAGTGCTTTTACAAGCAAACAAATTAGTGCCAGATCGTTTTCGTGGCGTCGCGATGGGGGAATGGAAGTGAATTGTGTGCGGTTGGTGCTAACGCACAGGTAGCGAGTCTATATATACATGGATCAGCGGGTTCTTCCTATCCGTCATCGCGTCTAATGGACACCGCAGAAAACGCGTAGGTGCCGGTGTATAAACAAAGAGCGTGCGGTTGAGAGAGCCCTTTTCTAATGACAGGTTAGCCCGAAGAATTGAGCACAAACCCGTCTTAATTCCCCCTGCCACTGACAGCTCCATCCATAGGGAACGCTCGCCAAAGACGCCGCCAAGGAGAGAGGGAAGGTGCAATTAAACAATAAAGATCGCTTATTGCTCGCGCTGGTTTGATGTCCGGTTATTTTGATCGAAATTTATCGAGGGACGTCTATTCCGATGGAGGGTCTGGATGGGAAGGGAAGTCATGGCCGAAATTAATTACTTATAAATATTTGCTAAGAATAAGATTTTTCCTAAAAAGTTATCTAATTTTTGGAAACGTAATAATTGCATTAGAAAATATAAGTAATTTTAAATATAATAAGGAATTAAATTTTAGTATTAAAAAAAAGGAATGGTGATCCTAATAAATCCGAATCTTAACCACTTGACATACGAATTTATTTAACTTTCTAATTTGATAACTCATCCTGTTTTGGTAATTTATTGTTAATTTGATTTTTTAAATAAAATATGAAGCATTTGGGATACCAAATCGTTTCATATTGATTTTTTTGTAATTAAATATTTAATTTTGTGGCTTAATTGCAGACTTGAATGAAAAATCAGTAATTCGATGCGCGTGTTAGACACGTCTTTGTGTACGAAGTGGTTAATAAATAGACAAGCTCATGAAATTGATCAAATAAAATTATAAAAGGGTTATAAAATTAGATTTATACTTCATATATATCACACAGTACATAATAAGCAACAACTCAAATAAAAGAAGAAAAAAAGCAATTTAAAATCGTTGATGTTTATATCAAAACTGATACATTTGCAGAATACATTTTTTTTTTAACTTAAAGAAATGAAATATTCAATCCTACAAATGAAGCCGGATAAAAACCATTATATTTCTATTATTAGAATTATGATATTACAAACATTAAAATCTAATAATGAATAACTACAGTTTTTTTTTATTTATTTGCTAATGTAAATAATATCACTATCATTATAGAGAAATTTGGGCAGTAATTTTTCATATTGCAAAGCTTCTTAAACCTTTTCCTTTCATAATATCTGCCGTTTGGTTGCTTTTAGCCCTTTTTTAAGTTTAAAAAATGAATGAAAAAATAAATATTTAAGAAACTGATGTAAACCTTAAAAAATAAAATGCAGGACTTAAAATTTATTATTTTTTTAAATTTATAATAATTTAGCAATTAAATAATTGATTTATTTCATTTTTAATTTTGGAGCAGAAAATTGTTAATACCTTTTTATATTTACTAATCGATGTTTTTACTTGGATAGTTAACCCCTTAACCGGTTTATTTTCCTTACTGTCTAATAAGATGATACCCTCTATTTTGGGAATATTTTCTTATTTTGATTCAAATGGAAATCCATGGAATACTTGGCTTATCTACGTATTCGAAGTCATTTTACTATTGAATTATAATTGTTATGAATGATTAATTTTTTGTTTACAACTATCAAAATTCGATAAATCGATGCACGTACGGCGTATGGGCAAACCGTTTAAGGGGTTAAAGTTAGAAATACGAACTTATTTTTTTCTTCATTTTATTAAAATATTTTTTGTACTAATTTATGCACATTTACACAATTGCATCTTAATAATAAATAAAAATTAATGCATAGTGTGGGGTTAATGAAGTAAATTTGAACAAGTACAAATATATTTGTAGATCATAACCAAAAAAAAAATCCAAATATGATGCATTGCTAACTACACGTAAAATTGCATTCCAATGCTTCACAAATACGGAGAGTTTCAAAAACGAAAAATTAATGACATGAACATTTAAGCCACATTGCAATTAATTTGCAGTAAATTCAAAAGCGAGTCGATACAGTGAATCGGACTCTTAAATAGTTAAGACAAAAAATATCTGCACATTGGATTGGACCTACTTCATTTAAAAGAATATTACATTAATATAAATTTGCAAAATTCTTCGAGACATAAAATATCTCCATTGCATCTCGTGACCTTAAAAAATACCAAAATTTGGTACTTTAAAAAAATATACATAAAAAAATTCGGCACGAATAAAAACCACAATAAAGTAATTCTTACCGAATGCACACCAATTCACTGGAAATGCATTTTTTAGCGTTCCGCAAGTCGTCGTCATGGCAACGCTTTACAAGATTACAGAGGCACCTCAAAAACGACCCATGAGCTTGCTACGTGTGTGGGATGCAGCAACTCCAGGTAGTGGTGAGACCACCTTAACGCTCCTCAGGTCTGGAGGGGTCGTCCTGGAATATCCACCCCGAAATATGGGTCCCCTCTTCTTTCACTTCGGGAGAGAGGTGTAAACAGGCCCTCTTGAAAGCATCTTTGTTCTACCGTGATGTCTTTATCGATGTTCCACTGACTTCTTCACTGCTACTGCTTTGTGAAGACGGTCCATTCTTCCTCCACGTGTTTTAAGCGGTTGCCAGGGGTGGTGAGGGGGGATGAAGAAAGAAATAAAAGGAGGCTCAAGTGTGACAGAGGAGTGATTGTTAAGTGGGCCCTAACCAAATTAGTCCGTCGCAATGGTCATGGAAAGAAGATAGCTCCGCTCGTAACAAAGAGGGGACGCGATCCAGTTCCATGTTCGAATTCAAAGGATCCTATTGTGAGGGAGGCAATAGTTTCTCGTCTTGGAACTTTTATTCGTTTGATGGGATCGATGTATTTAAAAGGTTTAATTGTAGTAAATGGCACTGCTGTCAACCAGATGCAGAAGTCAGATACGACAATCAAACACCTCCTTTTATTTGCATCTTTGGAAGAAATGAGTAACTGTTGCAAGGGTGGACTTTTAATCCGAATTTGAGACAACAGAGGGAGAATAGAAAGATTCATTTGAATGACTAGAATTAATATAATTACCATGAAATATACTAAAAAAGTTTCAAAGTTGCTTCCTAAGTTAAGAGATTTTTCTTCCCTTTAAAAATAATTTACTTAGAGTACTCCTTCCAAAGAACTCGAAGTAAAAGATGCACTATCAAGGATTTCAGGTTGATGGTTTTTCGTTTCGATTTGATAAAAATATTTAGAAAAAGAAAAAGAAGTCGTACATAGACTATATAAAACAAACAGAAAAACAGGAGAAAAAAAAGATAAAGGGGAAGAAATAAATGGAACTGTAATTAGATGAAACAAAGAAATATATATTCAAAGTGAAAACTGCGAAAGAAACTACAACAACATAATTTAAATTTTGACTCTTAGAAATCTTTTTTTTAATTATTATTTTATAAATTTTATTAAATTATTTTATTAAGTTTTAAAGAAATAAACCCGTTTTTTGTATAAATAATGAAAAAAAAGTTTTTTTAAAAAATCATATTTTATTTTTAGTATCGCTCGCGTCTAAGAAATAGCTTGTTGACAATTGACTTACATCTGAACAAAAATAAATCAGTAAATCCTGATAAATACAAACTCAAATATAAACTTACTTTTCAAAGTTAGCTCGCAAACAAACGCAAAGTTACTTTTCAAGTCGAAACTTTTCATCCAACATTTGTTTTTGTTGTTTCTGTTGGCACTTGCCATGTACAAGCTCGCTGAAGCAGTCATCGATTTTAAGCCGAGGGTGCGTCTCTTGTTTTTAAGTAGCGCCAACTTAGGTCAAGAGTATGTTTTAGCCACTCACATATCACATTCGCTTGCACAGCCCGTTTTTACAGGGGAGCATATTCCCATATCTCACAGATAAAACAGATGGACAACCATGTCGTACTGGGCCTCCAACCTAGGACGCCCAGGCAATGGGCAAGATGCGCTACTTCTGTACCAGGACCTCGACATTCAACATTTAGGAATAAATATTGAATAAAAAGTTGCTCGATTACGAAAACATATTCTCAACAAACAAACAAAACAAAAAGTGTATGCAGCCACAACGCCCTCCTCCCCCCCCCAAAAAAAAGTTTTTACTTTCACGTATGAATTATATAGAGGAAGCAGCAGCTAATCTTCTAAAACTAGAGGTCGAAATTTTGATGAATATCTACTTTTTAGACCTTCCCAAGTTCAAAAATCACATTTTAGGAAAATAGTAATTTTGTCTTTCTGTGTCAAAGCTTTGAGCTAGTTGGATGAAATTTTGCTTATAATTTTAAAGCAAAATGTGTAGATATCTACCCATTTTAGGGTAAAATTTGTTCAGAGGACGTCTGTCGATACAATTATTTAAATATAAGCAAGAAGTTGACCATCTATCCGTCTGTACTTTCAGAAACATGAAAACGCGATTACTCGAAAACGCAAAAATATGCTTAAAACTTGGAACATGGTTTTTTTAATTGCAAGTACAAGCCTGTGTAAAGTGTTGATTCATTTGATTGTAAAAAACGCTTCTAGAACAATAATTCTATATTATTAAATGCTATCCAGGGATTAATCGCCAAGATCATACGACAGCTTCAAGAAAAATGCTGAATTCACGCCAAAGATTACATTCTTCGTAGCTATTATATGCCAAGGCCATGAAAGATTATCTATAGCTTAATACCTGTTTTTGAAAACCTGCGCGAGAAAGTTGTATTTAGTTTAGTTAAGTTTTATATTAGTTAAGTTAGTTCAGTTTAGTTTAGTTATATTAACATTCCGTTTTAAAGCAACATTATGGCTGTTTTAGGACGGACCTCGTAATTTTGAACCGCTGTCAGATGAGGAGGACGATATCTAAGTTGCCACTCCCATCTCCACACCACGCCACACCGGCGGGAGGACGTTTCTCCGGACAGTTTGTAACCCTTTTCACTCCGAAAAATAATTAGATGCCAAATTATTCACCTAATACAAAGATTTGTTTATTGCTATGAAAAATAAATATATATAATTCTTTTAAGTTTAATTTGTTTGAACAATGAATCTACATCACTTAACCATTATGAAGGCGGTTTTAACTATTAAATTTGAAAAATAAATAAATAAAACATCAAAATGATGCCCAATCCTAAATGGTGAGTCCGAGGCACCATCGGAGTGCGAAGGGTTAACGTGTACAAGAACCACGACGGTTCTTCGATTGAATTGGGTCTTGAACCTCAAACCCTCCGGTTTCGATATCGTACCTCATACGAGAAAGTTGTGAGGAGGACCCAGTGTTGTTATTTTTATTCAGTGGAAATTGATTACACAAAATTTGAGCAAGTACTCTAAAGTCAATCTAAGTTATTTTAATATGAATTCAAGTTATCTCAAACTTAAATTCATAGTATTTTAGAAGCCAAAATTGAGTATGTTAAAGTCCTACTCAAGATTTAAAGGTTAATTTCAATGAAGCAATATCTGTGTTTTAAAGCGAGCACCAATTACAATCGACTATGAAACGAAATCTAATAATTTTATTGAAATTATTTTTAACCCTTAGCATTTCGATGGCGCCTCTGTCTCGACATTCAAGACTGTGTATCATTTTGACGTTTTATTTATTTATTTTTCAAATTTAATTCTTAAAAACGCCTACATAATGGTT
>JAOUZG010009736.1:6623122-6637592 GCA_026289955.1 Argiope argentata
TTCGGAGTGCAAAGGATTAAATAATAACCTAACAAGTATATACTTTTTAAATTACAAACCAATTGGACCTGGAACTTATATGCTAATAAAATATGGTGCGTGTATGCATCCTACATAGCACAACAAAGCAGAGAGCCAAATATGTCTTCCTTTCCATCAATTTAGTTTAATTCCAATAATGGCGATTGCAAAATAATAAAATTGCCGACACAGACCTCGTTCCAATTTATTTATTTTTGCAGCTTCTTCCAATTATGGTAGTTTCGTATTTGGTAATCATTTTTTTTTACTAACCGATGAATTCTTAATATATATGTAGTAAAGAACAACGAATATATATTTGAGAAGGTCTTCCCCCACCCCCTAATAATTTAAATCAAAATCTGATTCAGAACAATAGTAATAATCCCGTGCCAAATTTCATTTTTTCATATAATTACGTTTTTGCACTATCTCATTCACACCTATACGAGAGTACACTAAGACATTCGGATTTGATTTAAAATTTGATACAAATCTACATTTTAAATCCTATATCTACGCACTAAATATTATTTATCTAGCTTTTTATGCTTTAAAGTTATCCAGCTCACTTGTGTTTGGACTGTCAGAGAGACATAATTCTTTCAAATGGATTTCATTTATAAATTGCTGAAATCCACAAATGTGGTGTAAAGATCATTTACCAAATTTCATCCATTCAGCTCAAAGTGTTTTTGAATTATTGTATTCACAGACTGACTGACAGATGTAATTCCGAAAAAGTGCTTTTCGAACTCGGAGAAGATTGACATTTTAACTTAATCAAGTCAAAATTCCAAATTCGGATTTTCTGACGATTATCATACAATTGCCTTATATATGCTTTGTGTGCGAGAAAGTATAAGTACTTTATTGAAGGAAATGAGTTAAAATTGAGCGAAGGCGAATTAAAAGGTCGCCAAAGATAGCTAATAATGCCAAACAGAGTGAGGTGTTAAAAGGTGAAAGACCGCTACTGAAGCAATTCCCCACAAAACAATAGCTGAACAGCTTGGAGCCATTGCGATGTGAAACAAGGCGAAAACTACTGGAAGGCAAGAAAAAAGACGAAGCGTATAAACGAGCGTTTCTTTAAACATCGCACCGACATTCGAAAGTTACCCAACCCGATAAAAAAAGTCGACAGGAAAGTGATCCAAATAAACAAATAACTCTAAAGCAAGCAAGCCATGGACGCTTCTTTGGGAATAAAAAAAAACAAAAGAAGAAGAAGAAATCTCACCAAGAATTTAACATTAGCCAAACAAACAACACATAAAAAAAAGAGCAAAGAAAAAAAAAGGAACTGGAGTGGGGGTGGTCCGATCTCGAGGTCCCTTCGTGTGCGGCAGGTGGGACCGACACCTTCAAGGTAAAAGTGGTAAAAACGAAAAGGTGGCGCATGCACAAAAGCATCCTCTATCATTCAGCGGGAAAACGAGACAGTTCTTCAACCCCCTTTCAGTTGACGCCTCCGACACCCGGCCACTGGTTATCTCTCTTTATAGTGGCGCAAGGGAGCGGTTAGGGAAGTGGACTGCGTTAGTGTCACCCAGACGATGAGTTTATTTTGGTATCAGTGTCCCCGATCAACCAACGTAAAGTATACGCTATCGGAATGCACTTTTCTGTCTGTCTGTCTGTCGGCTCTTAACATGTGGATTACTTGGGAGCTAAAAGAAGAGGGGGAGGGGATGCAAAATGTGAGCAGTGTGTAGAAAAATGTGGTGGTATCCCAGATATTTGGGTTTTTTACAAAACAAATGGAGATTAGTGTACACCTATGAGGTCAAGGATTTTCGATGATTTAACAAGTTAACTGCTTTTGGCGAGTATACTCGTCTGGAAAAATTACAACATTTTGCGTTATGACGAGTTTGTTCGTGCGGGATAATAAGTAGTGTCAGTTTGCAGTATTGAAATACAATTTTAGTAAAAACTCAAACGTGTTCGTAAAATTCAAAATGTTTAAAATATTTTGGGGCCAAGTAGGAAACAGAGGAACAAATAAAAGATTTTAATGCAAAATGAGAACAGTGTATAGAAAAATGTGGAGGCATCCCAGATATTCATTTTTTTTTTTTTTTTTTGCAAAGCTAATGGAGATTAGTAAACACCTATGAGGTCAAGGATTTTCGATGATTTAACTTGTTAACTGGTTTTGACGAGTATACTCGTCTGGAAGCAGCAGCATTTACAGCATTTTGCGTTATGACGAGTTTGTTTGTGAGGAGTAATAAGTGGTGTCAGTTTGCAGTATTGAAATACAATTTTAGTAAAAACTCAAACGTATTCGTAAATTTCAAAATGTTTGAAATATTTTGAGGCCAAGTCGAAAACAGAAGAACAAATAAAAGATTATAATGCATTGTACCATGATTAGATCAATACAATTCTCTAATTACAAATTAAAATTAAAATGATTAATTTTTATCATGTTAGAATATGATGTTATTTTGGGAATGAGGATTGTGACTTCAACAAAAATCTGCAGGCGAAAAATTGAAATTTTATTATCTGCACAATCATTTCCAAAAATCAGCTTTTAATAACGGGATGCCTTTGCATTTACTAAAGCTCTGATTTTAAAAGAAATAAGTTAAAGACTACAGCGAATAAAACCTAGAAAAATGTCATTTTGAGCGCGTGATTATGTGAAATGAAATAAATAGGAAATGTGATATTGTTTTAAACAATAAATGCGAGACAAAGTTTTTTTTGGATCGTTTGCAATACTAAAGTGACTCATTCGATGAAACGCTTAAGAGGAATAAAAATATCATTTAACTCACACGAGCACATGGTGCTTGGCCGTTCAAGAAATGAGGTTCTCACATGATATATTGAAAAATGCATGGGAGATTTCCTTTTAATATTTTATTTATCATGTCAGAACATGATGTTGTTTTAGAAATGAGGTTTGTGGTGTCCTCAAAATTCCGTAGCGAATAGTTGAAATTTTATTTTATGCTTATTTTCGTTGATAGGCAAAAACGAAAGTGAGTTAAGTAAATATATGAATCTGATTATTGAAATAAAATAAGAGTTATTTCATTGAAACATAATTTCATACCAGACATACTCTGCGTTTGACGAGTATACTCGTCATCGCCAAATCCTAGTGACACAATTTAGATAAGCCTTTCCCGAAGAGGCCGAAACAGTTAACTGGTAAACAATTGTTTAGGTAGAGTAATAAGTCATACTCCATGTGCATGGAATTTCAAAATGTAACATTTCCTCAAAGTTACAGTCTTACGATAGTTAGTTATACATAATTAATTTAGCGCAGTTATAAATGCAAAGCTAACTCCACTATATATAATTTGAAACGGAGGTATTTTTGCAAAGTGTAAATTAGATAAACATGAATTGTTGCATTCCAGTAAAATTAAGTATTTTAAGTAATTTGTTGGGTAAAAGACAAAAGTATGCTCAGTTTTGTATAGCAAATTATATAAATCTATATACAGTTTTAACTAGAAATCCAGTTCCCCATTGTATGACTAAATTCAATTATATTTGTTTAAGCCAACTGGACACATCATAATCTCAGAATTTTAAGGTAATTAATAAGATTAAATCAATGCATCCAAACCGCTAAATTTTATCAAAATTTTTATAGAATCTACAAATTTGGTGTTAAGATACTATAACATTATGAATACTATATTTCATCCTTTTAACCTTACACCATTTATACTTTGTCGTGTACGTAGTAAAGAGAAAATATCATAATTGTCAAAATATACGAAGAAATTTTGACAAATCTTCCTCCTTTTAAACCTCCCTGAGTTTTGAAAATATATTTTTGAACAATCTCTGTCTGTCTGTGAGGAGGATAATTCAAAAACGCCGAGATAGATGTCTGAAATTCGGTATGCAGTCTTTCCATCAAATTTCCAGATTCCTATCAAATTTGGAATAAAAACTGTTCAGAGGAAGTCCGTCTGTACGTTTATTTGAATACGACTTAACATAATAATTACAAAACGAAGAAAGCTAGATATTTAAAATTCACCATGCAGATGTAAAATTTGTAGTATAGATACCTAACAAATTTTGAGTGAAATCCAACAAAGAATTGGCTTTTTGTAAGTCTGTACTTTCAAAAACATGTTGTTGTTGTTGTTACTTATGGCACTTGCCATGGACAAGTCCCGCTGATACGCCAGCAGATTTTAAGCCGAAGAATATGCGTCTCTTGTTTCAAGTAGAGCCAACTAGGGCCAAGAGTGAGACTTAAGCTACACACTCATCACATTCGCTTGCACAGCCCCTTTTTACAGGGAGGGCACAGTTACTCATCTTACAGATAGCACACAGAAGAACAACCATGCCCGAATCAGGATTCGAACCTGGGACTCTCAGAACACGAGGAAGACGCGCTACCTTTGCGGCAGAAAGCCGACACTTTCAAAAACATGTAAACGCTATAACTCAAAAAACCCGACAACTTTTATACATCAAATTTGGTAACAGATTTTGTGATTGAAAATGCAACTCTTTGTTAAATTTTTATTTCAATCTAATTAGAAAAAAGCGTCTAAAACATGAATTCTGTTTGTGTTTATTATTAACCCTATGACAGGAATGTATCGCCAAATATGCTCGTAACTCACCAAGGATGACACAATAGATTCAGTGAAAACACATATTTCACGCCAAATTTTAATATTTCGTAATTATTGTACGCCAGTATTCTCTAGTACAAGCTTAATAGAGAATACGTGAGAAAGTTTTGTAGAGACCACTCTCGTCGATTAAGTATCGGTTTCACGGATAGAGAAATATAATTTCTGAAATGTGCTTTTTTGATTTAAAGATTTTTGAATATATGAAGATACGTCAAAATCTTGAGTTCGCCTTTATTTTATCATATCAGAGCATGATGTTGTTTTGGGAATGAGGTTTTCTGGCTTCAACAAAAATCCGTAGGCGAAGATTAAACATTTTATTATATGCACGAGCATCTCAAAATCAACTTATAATAACTCGTGGCCATTGAATTTACAAAAGTTCTGATTAAAAAAAATAAGTTAATGCCTACAGCGAATAAAACCTAGAAAAACGTCATTTCAAGTTCGTGATTGTATGAAATGAAATAAATAGGAAATGGAATATTTTTTTAAACAATAAATGCGGGACAAAAGTTTTTTGGATCGTTTGCAACACTAAAGTGACTCATTCAATGAAACAATTCAAATGAATAAAAGTATAATTTAACTTGCACGAGCACGTTGTGATTAGCCGTTCAAGAAATGATGTTCTGACATGATACATTAAAATATGCACAGCAGATTTCGTTTTAATCTTTTTTAAGATTGTAGTGTGTATATATGTATTTAAGTGGCTCTAAAATTTTTTTTTGAGAAATTATATGCCAATGGTATATTATAAAATTGGCGACGTTTGATTAGGATACTAGAGCTGCACAGCAGATTTCGTTTTAATCTTTTTTTTTCTTTCTATCATTCTCTTTTTCTGTACTTTCTTTTTCAATACTTTGTCAAATATAGAATAGCTGATGAGGCCATATGTTGTTTGAATAAGAAAATTAAGCAATTAATAGAATAAAAGTTTAATAATCATTCTTTAAAAGATGAAGTTTAAACCCATTTTACTTTTTTAAAAAAATCTATAAATCCGATTGATGAAATCGAAAGAAAAAAAAATCGTTTTCAGCGAAGTTGAGGGTTTCAGACGCAGACGTAACACAGCTTATAATGGCAAGCTGCCGGGACGTGAAAAAAAACGGCAAGGTTGAGGAGGTTCGCACTATATTTATAAGGTCAGTGTACTAATGGAACCATTCGAAAATTCCAGTGAAATAGAAAACGTTGCGACGGGTGCTTCCTATGAAAGGAGCGAGAATTGCGACATTTCGCTGATCTACGCGGTAAGGTTGTTACAAGCGGGCTCATCATTAGAAAGGGAAAGTTGTACATCAAAGGACCAAAGTAAAAATAGAATTAGTAGAGACAATAGCATATGATTTCCAGAGCAATTATAAGAAGTTGGGCAACCCTTCATTTTCTTCGTTTAATTACTTTGTCTCAGATATAAAATGTACAAATAAGAAAAATTGTAATCACCAAAAAATACGAACTCAGTATTTTGACAAATCTTCACGAATTAGACCTTCAGAGATAAATAAACAATTCTTTGGAATTATTTTTGTTATTACTATTGATGTAGGGTTTTTATACCGAATTTGTGAATTTCCATCAAAATTTGAAAGAAATCCAGTCAGAGAAAGTCCGTCTGTCTAGCTTGTCGAGTGCCAGTAAACCTTACTATCGAGTTTATCTAGGTGACAAAACAAGCCAACTCTTCATCAACAATGAAACAAGAAAAAAAAGCATTATAAAATATTATTAACATTAATGAACAATGAAAATATTGTAAAATGCATTTTTAAAACGTCTTTAAAAGTTAATTAAATAATTTAAACAAACAAATTTGCAACAACTCAATTGAAATGATGGAAAAGATAATTTCTGAGATTTTAAAGTAATCTGAAAATAATTTTTGAGCAATAATGGTTTCGGAATTTATCTTTTAATAAATGCCAAAATCTCATTTTTAATTATTTAAATTTCTAATTAAAATTTCAAAAAAAAACCCCAGCGTACCCATTTCTACTCTCAAAAGTATGTTGGTGATTAGTTTATTCAGTAACGCTAGACAAAATGTTCAGATTTGTAAATCGCCAACACCCATAGATATGTACTCATGCACAGTCTATATTATTATTATTATTATTATTAAGGATATGTTAGAGTCAATTAAGTATTTTTTATTAATTAGTAATTATTTATTAATTTATTATTTATTAACTATTTATTAATGTATTATTAATTATTAATTTTTAATTAATTTTTTTATCAATGCATTGTTAATAAAAGGTGATATATTTGGCGTTCCTCGGTAATGTTTTCAAATAAATATAACATTTTTAACGAAAAATTTTATTTTATATAAAATTATTACAATGTACAAGATATTTGTGTTGCGTCCTTTCCTTTGAGCCTTAGTCAATTGCCATGACTTGAAAAATAAATGTGTATTAGTTTATTCTTTTAGTGCATTAAGCGCCGCTAAATACCTACTTTAAACCAGTAAAAAATTACTAAAATGTATGAAAAAAACGCCTAAAATAATCCACAAGATTAAGATAAATATATCTAGTTATATTTATCTTAATCTTGTGAATAGTAGATTATTAATATCTAGATAAATAGATCAAAATTTAACTATTAACAATATTTCAAAATCGTTTGCGAAATTTAAAAAAAAGAATTCATAGCAATTGAAGAAAAATTATAAATAAAGCAATTTAGAGTATCAACGAAAATGTAAAAATTTGAATTTTTAGACACCACTAAAATATTTCTTGTAAGATAATTTACTCCAAAGTTACTACATAGAAATAGCAAAATTTCAAATAACTTCTAATTAATTGTAATTTTAATTAATTCTTCCCCTTTGAAAAATGGCAACCTTTGTCTTATATTAAAGAACGAGAGAAGAAAGTTTGATGTATTCGTCTCAACCTTTTTGGAGTTGTAAAGCATAAATACATGCATAATCAAAATTATTTCTATCCATATTGATTTGAAAATCCGGGTAACATTGATAATAATTGTTTAATCATACAGACTTAACATATTTATAATACAAAAATTCTTTGACTATTTCCGCATGCGGTTATGAAATGTGAAAAGTTCATACGGTTTGTTTCTGAAATAGAAAAGTCTAGCTTTATTCTGGGATACTAGAAATAGAGAAGTCAAAGGAAACGAATGAAAAAGAAAAGCTTGCGGTTAGAAAAATATAATCGCAGAGATATTTTAAACACAGAGAATAACATGTGTTCTTAGTAGTCTACGTAGTAGAATATTTCGATCAAATTACTACTATACGTAAAAAATTGAATGTTTGATTTTGCAAATATATGTAATTTTGGTAATTACTTCAAAAAAAAATTCGATGAATTTAATACAATCAAACTCAGTTGAAATATAAAGGCTTTTATGTATATTGTACTTCTATGTATATTCTTATATATTTATTGAAACTTTTGAGTTTAACATGTTGGTTGTTGTTCAGTGTTTTAAAATTTTATATATACTGCTCTTATCGTGGAGCAGTAGGTAATTTTTAAACTGTTAGAGACCGAGATATATATGCTACAGGAAAATCAATAAATAAATAACATGTAAAACTATATTTTATGACATTTAAATCAATAAATGATGAAAAATTACAGATTTTCAAAGTATTTCGGTCCTATTAGTATATTTAGCATAACTTTTAAGTTATATTAATACGAGGGCCATCCAGAGAGTAGATTACGTTTTCGTCTGTGTCCACTAGGGGCGGGGCTAGCTCGGCCATCTTGGGGTCAGAGCGTTGCGCAGCTCAGTCGGCATCTAGCCGTGCTAGTGAGAGGTTCGTGCTGTGCTTCGTTCAGATACTGGGACGGTTTGAAATGTCTGCGTTAATTGAAAATCCTGAGAGGTGCGTGCAGTAATAAGGTTTCTGACTGCAAAAGACTGTAAACCGATAGAAATCTATCGGCAGCTTTGTGAAGTGTATGGGGACAACATTATCACTGAAGGTGGAGTGGGTCATAAGATTCAAAAATGGCCGAACCAATGTTCACGACGAAGATCGAAGTGGGAGACCCAGCATAGTGACTGCCGAACTTGTCGAAAAAGTCGATGCTAAAGTCCGTGAAAATCGAAAGTTCACAATAACGGAATTTTCTTTGAGTTTTCCAGAAATTTCGACGCACAGCTGCAAGAAGAGGTAACGAAGTGGTTGAAGGCGCAGGCGGCCGAATTTTTCGACGAAGGAATTTCCAAGCTCGTACATCGCTACGATAAATGCCTTAATTTGAATGGTGACTATGTAGAAAAGTAGTATTTCAGTGTGGCTTTCATCTGTATATAATAAAATTTGTTTCCAATACTTTGTTTATTTTTTTATTCCAAAACGTAATCTACTTTCTGGATAGCCCTCGTATTTTTTGCAAAAGAATATCTGCGATTAAAACTGACTAAGTGTTTGCCATCTCGAATATTATTTCATATAACTTCTGGACATTTCAATGGCTACTAGGCAAGGTGGCTTAACAATTAAGGAACATTGTTTTATCTAGGTAGCAACATAAAATAATGAAATTTGGATGTTCAAAGGCGTCCTGTTAGATCTTCGAGGTGTGCATTTTTGTGTGTGTGTTTGTTTGCTCAAAATGTCCGTATGTCAGAAATAATGTATATAAAATGACTAATACAGACGAATCAAAAAATATAATTTGTTATTTTTATAATGGCTCATTTATTGACTTAAACAAAATAAAATATAATTCTGAAAGTCATACAATGCATACTTTCAAATAGTAATATTTTTCTATCCTCAACATTTTTCACTTCAAAAATTAGCAATTGAAAATGATTACA
Organism: Argiope argentata; assembly: GCA_026289955.1. Taxonomy (NCBI): domain Eukaryota; kingdom Metazoa; phylum Arthropoda; class Arachnida; order Araneae; family Araneidae; genus Argiope; species Argiope argentata. The sequence goes on from JAOUZG010009736.1 coordinate 6,632,611, forward strand.
TAGGATTCCCAGACCAAAAAAGTATAGAATCATTGAAAATATTTCATAACCGTAATGAAAACCATAAAGAAATTTTTTCGGCATTTAAAATATTTAAAGAGAAAAAACAACAACAGGCAAACATTAGCTTACATTTACTTGTTTTTGTTAGTTCAGAAAATGCAGTTACAGAAAAACAGAAAATTAGGTTTATTATTTTATTATTGAAGACTTCAGAAATGTGGCAAGTTTTTCAAGTATTTCGAGAAGATAACACTCTTGGAATATAATGTCACAATATTCTACACTTTCAAATAATAATTTTCACATCTTCGTAAATTTATTTAAAGCGTGTTTAAATAATTACCTATGAAATAAAAATATATATAAATAATTCGTTTGCTATAACTTAGGTAATTAAAAATATATTATTTTATCTTATAAAATAAAATGAATAAAGCCATTTATTTTTAAAGCATAAACTGCAATTCCGTCTCTATCGATCTAGATTTTAGTCTTAAGATTTTTCAAGAGACAAAACAATTACATTAAACAGAAGTATGATTAATTAAATAAGAAAGGGAAAAATTAATGTATTTTAAAATGACAAAAAACAGCGTGAATGTTTTACGGCAACATTGATAAAAAGTTAAATATGGCATTCTATTACTCTTTTTAGAAGGTGAAAACGCATATTCATAAATCATATCTGAATTAAAGATACGTTAATTTTTCGTATTCGACTTATAATGAAACATGGAATTCTCTAAAAATCCAAAAGTGGAATTTTAGTGATTATGATGATTTTAAGGAATTTTTAATGATTTTAATGATATAACTATTTCAAATTAAGTTTACAAATACTGAAGTATAAGAAAAGTTTTTATGAACTTTTAAAGTTAATTATTTAAATAGTTTATTATTTATTAATGAAAAACAAATGCAAATAAGTCAAATTCATAGTTGCTCCGATATAAATTATTAATCGTCCGATCTTAAACTTTTATTTTAATTTTCTTCCAAAATTCAGTTAATTTGCTTTGGCAACAGTTTTTTTTACATGTTCTTTTTCTACAATTAAAAATATTATAATATATAGTGCATAAAATTTATTTTGAAAAGTTTATGAAAATGAGCGAAACGAGTTTACGGAAATGTAATCTATGGCACTGATAAGCTAATATTTTTTTAACTTTTATATGGCGTTAAAATAGTTTTTGCTCAATAATATGTTTTGAAGACAATAAGATCTGGTTTAATTTCCAATTAATAATAGTGACAAAAAAACTAGATAAAATTGTAATAATAACGAATTTAGTTTATATGGAAATTTTAACCTAATCCTTTATTATTAAATTCTCATTCTGATTAAATATCTCATTATTAAAAATTCATTATTTTTAAAGTCTGGCCGTTGCTTAGTAACGGGATATCTGCACATTTTATTATTTCAAAATCTTCTGCCTCAATTCAATTATTTATTATTAAAAGAAAAGAAAAATTGAAGGAAAAAAAAACGTACGGAAATAAAATTAATATCATTGAAAAGGTCAAATTTCTTGCGATTTAATTTGCTTCAAAAATATTGTTGAAAATAACGAAACTTTAGTTATTTTCTGGTTATTTGGAAATTTTGTATTAACCTTTGCATTATGAAAAGTTGACAGTATTCTTTTTCTTTTTTAAATAATATGTATAAAATTTTTTGGTTGAATTTGGTCCATTTGTCACAAGGGCTTTAGTTTAAAATTAATATTGCATATGAGCTTTAATAAGCAGATGAAAATTTAATTTATATTGTTGTAATGTTCGTAGTTTAAAATACAATAAAATACAAAAAAAAATTGTTCAAAGATATACTCAAAAATTATTTGAAAATTTATTAAAATTATAGAAAAAATTAAGCAAAAAAAAGGTATAACTAAAAATTTCCCTTTTTAAAATTTTAAAATGGTATTAAAATGTTTTATGCATATTAATTTATTTAGAAGTTATTGGTGGGAAGGGAAAAATAATAAGCAATTTTTAATAAAAACTGTAAAAATTTTTTTGAAAACCTCTTCCTTCAGGAACATCAATTGATAAAGAATTACTGACTGCAAAAGTTTATAAACGTCATTGTTAAACCGAAATGTACAAAAATATTCAGAGTTGAACACATCCTAGTTCGGAAAATAATAATGCTAATAGGATGGCAAATATTTGTAAATGCGTCATTGGACATGCTTAGTGCGAAGCATGATTAACGCAAAATATTTTGCAGTGAGTTACCTTGAGTTACCAAATTAGGTAAGTCGTTACATCTTGTGTGGTAGGTAATGACTTAGAAATGGTTTTTCAAATTTAAAGTTAATTATAATTTAAGATCGAATGACATTTAACATTTTTTTCCTCAATAACTTTGAAACACAGGTCAAAAAATCAAATTGATAAAGTTCTTAAAATTTAAAAACTTAGCTTTTCAATGATATCAGTTACATTTTGTACAAATTTTATCAAATTAAAAAAGTTTTCTTCAAAATATTTTTAATTATATTTTGCAACAATGCTATTCAGATGTAATAACATTCAGATGTGTAATAACATTTATTGTGTGCACGTTATCGCTGGTGGATTTAAGAATAAAGTTTTTTAAAAAATAAAAGCATCGATCCCAAATTTCAAGTTATAATGTGAGAAAATTTTTATTTTTAAGTCATTATTTATCTTAAATTAATTTAAGGCAGTAAGCATTTAAACCGGTTTGAAAAAATCACGAGATTTCTCTCTATATATGTACTTAGTTTTTATGTAATCATAATTTTTTTAAACTTTCTTTTTCTGTTTTTCTATCTGGCAAACGAAGCTTTGGGGCTCCACCGATTTTGAGATGAAATAACAACTATGATGTCGTAGTTTTTCGTCAACCTTTTAAAAATGCATCTGCTGTCAAAGAAGCATACGCAATAAGAAAGCAATACTGGTGAACACAGAACAGTTTTAAAAGCGCATCTTCTTTCAAGCAAGCATAAGTAATAATAATGCAATACTGGTAAAAGCAGGAAAATATATGTATATGCGATTAATAGATGTTGATGAATATTCCCATTTATGTTTTATGCATTGCTTAAACGTAATATAATGTATACTGGTAAAACTGGTAAGCATATGCAATGATAATGCAATACTGGTAAAACCAGGTAAATATATATATATGGTATTAAAAAATATTGATAAATACTCCCATTTATGTTTTATGCATTGCTTACGCTATTTCGAGCTGCAATTATTTATTGCCTTCAATTATTCAAAATCAAGTTCTCAAATGATAATAACATAAAACCATTCAAATCAATTCTAATGCAGTATCCTCTCACAACATTTCGACATAGATTCTCGAATCTTATTTGATTTGATTTTTCATCTCATAAATATATTTGGATTAAACCCCAGAACCTTTTATTTATTAAATAATTCTGAATTAAATAAAAATAAAGTTACAATAAAATGCGAATTAAAAATAACCGATACTTAAAATCAGCCTTTTAAAGGCAAGAATTGAGAGGATGCATTTAATCAGAATTAAAACAATAAATTTCCATCGCTGACGCACGTTGCCGAATTTCTTGCCGATAGAATCCGTGAGAACCGACCCTCCCCAGACGCGCCTATTGGCGTGCGGCCGTTTGAAGACTGCTGAGTCGGCAGGTGGGGGGCAGTGCACAGGTTTCGAGAAGCCCCGCAGGTACTGCACCTTGCAGAAAAAGATGCAGAACAGCCGATCAGAGACATTTGAATTTCAGACATAGAAAGCCCTCCAAGAGCACGAGTAAAATGGATGAGGGGGAGAAAGAATTTGACATAATATAAAGTGATGTGTGAGCAAAAATCGGCAGTGCTACCAAAAAACTACATAATGGGGTGGATAATAAAAAAGAGTAGGCATGTCACTTTAATAAACAAAAAATTGTTTCTTTTTTTATACAATGTATGTTGGCGATTATCAAATCAGGTGTTTTCGACTAAAACTACTTATTTATCACATATATACTTCTGAAAGGGAAATTGTACATCCGAGTGAGATTTTTAAAATTTTTAATTATAATTTCACTACTTAATTAAAAATTAATCTAATTTTTGAAGCTATTTCACGATAATTTCCAAAAAATGTTATTGTACAAAAATAATTTCTACCCCATTTCAAAAATATAAATATTTTAAGGAACACCTCTTTTTTAATCCTTCTACTATGCGTTTCAATAGTTTTTAAAAAATTTCACTTTTTCAATGAAATTCAAATCGCTGTCTCGTATTTTTGAATATTTAATCTCGGCATTTTCTTCTATTGTTGAAAGAGCAGTTTGTATGTGGAATACGGTAGAGAAGTTACACTACCACGAAAGACAATGTGCATTAGAAATATTGCACAAGAGACTAACATTTTTAAGGTAGTTATCTTGGTAGATCTGATTACAAAACAGTATAATGTACCGATTCCGTAATTATACAGTAATACTAGGGCGGAAATGCCAGAAGCGACAGATGCACTGTGTGTACGACGGGTTTTGGGCCGTTCTTGCAACCCATCATTTCACACACTGACACAATCGTAGTAGGATGGTTGATTAAATGGTTGATGGTTGAAGCTTATGCTATACATTTAGCGTATGGGGCTGTGGAATGTATTAACCAATCCATACAGTGCTTGTATGTATAAATAATTCGATGGGGCGTACTCCCCACTACAAACTCTTTAAACATAATATAACGCATTTCACGCTCTGGTCCCTGTAGCACCGAGTTATCAATTGGGTATGAAAAACATGAAAAGGATAAAAATAATCGAAAAAAGATAAATATTGATATTTAACGATGGAGTATTACAGATATGATAAAAGAATTTACAAACTGATTTTGATGAGTGGCATTTTGATCTTAGCAATTGAATGAACTTGAAGGCGTCTTGGCATATGTAAATGTGATTTATTATAGCATAGACCTTGCCAAGAGAAGGTGTATTCGAT
>JAOUZG010009736.1:6643332-6655379 GCA_026289955.1 Argiope argentata
TTGGAAAAAAAAAAAAAAAAAAAAAAAAAAAAAAACAGAATCGCACTTCTTTTTTATTTCATCGTTTTCTTTATTTTAAAGTATCTTGTATTACACATTAGGTCAGCGTTTTATGTATATATCCCGATACAAAATTTTACATTTTTCATTTTTTGTCACGATTTTATGTACAAATCTTATTCTAAATTTTGTTTTAATGTTGCACACCATTTGATAGTTCTTTTTTGAAATACAATAGTGTTTTTTTTTTATTGAGGGATAAGAAAAGCATTTCGCGGTAACTCTAAACAACATGTATATTACGAGCATTTCATACAGAATTGTTTATACACTTGAAAAGAATTATCATACACAGCTTTACAGCATCATAATCTTCGAGTGCAAAATCTCACACGGAAAAAGATTCTGTCCAGACTCGAAATTGGATTTTAATTAAAACCTTTCTTGGAAAAAATTTGAATTTTCCATAAGATGATTGCTTTAATCATGAATGCCACCTCAAACATTCAGAAAAAGATGTGAACTGCTGGGATTAAAAATACATAAGCTCGGCTCATTTTAAAAGAAGATTTTATACTTTTACTTTATTTTGCCATCAAAAATTATTGTAAAGAGTTATATGACAGATTGAAACTTGAAAGCAGTAAGGGGTAAGGGTTTATAGTAGCAATAGCTGTTATTTCCTGTAATTCTAGAAGAAGAGAGCAAGACATTCCATCTAGAAACACAAGAGCTAGTACGAAAACAAATTGAAGTTTCAGACAGTAACAAAGCAGTTTCTTTAAGGCGATTTAGTGCATGTTCTAGTTTCTACATCTGGCACATTATAAAAGCCATAAAAAGTTTCACTTGTATTAAATATCAATTGCCAACAAGCAACGAAGAAAATTTATCCATCAAACTTTAAAAAAATACATACAAGTCGAATTAGCAAAAAAATGTGTGCCATTTTCATCAACAAACTTGTTTATTTAGCATCATTAAGCATTCATTATACAGCATAACGGACTTTGAAACAAAACTCCTTCACTCCGAATCAACATAAACACCAGCCTTTGTTCACGACGCGCGCGAGCTTCAGCTGCTAGCCGCGCCACGTGTTCGCCAATTACTCCATTGTTTGGCGACAACGCAACACATTAGCTGCAAAAACCGGCGTATCAGATTGCCACCCTCAAACAATTAATTCCCTTAATTGCTTTTCACTGCGTTCGTCGCACGTGACCAGTTGCGGGCCTCGGAGGGAACAACACTCAACGGTTTGACATCTCGAGGGGGTCCTTCGCATTTCCGTCCGAAGACGCAGCGGAAATACGACCGAAAAAAAAAGGGAAACCGTCTCCTCTGCGTATCCAGAAAACGGAAAAGGAAACAACCCATTACTGCAGGAAGGAGAGAGAGCAAAAAAATATAACAATAATAAAGAGTTAATATTCTCTACCCCCCCCCTTCGTCTTTCAAGGGGTAGAAACTCGTGCGGGCCACGCGCCGCTGGAGAATCATCGTGCAGACGATCCAGCAGCTGCTGCCTGCAAAGGGGCCACGCGACAGATCCATCCGGCGGAAGAACACCCCCCTCTCGATCCCGGGTCGAAGATTTATCAGCGAGCAGATGGAAAGAAATCATTCCTCCTATGTCGACCGAGACTAATTGATGGAGCTGCGAGCGATGGACATATGTCTGATGGCTTCCAGTAACAGGTCAACGTGTGCTGGCCTGCTGCTAGCAACTGGTGGGAGGTTTCACCACGACCCACTCGGGCGAGCGAAATAGATTGTAAAAACAATATGTTTTTGACAGCACAGATGAGCCGGAATATGCTTTCGATTTTCAGTTTATGTAATTCAGAAAGCTGTTCAACTTCATGGATCAGTAGCAACATTCAGAGTCTGTTAAGAGAAATTAAATAGCAAAAAATGACAAATTAGATAAAAAGGTTTGTTTTGGTACGGTATAGAGGGAATGGGAGTTTTTCAATTTATTCAGTTTACAAGTAAAATATATTTGAAAAGACAACTATTGATAGAGCATTATGAATGATATTGAAGAAATGCCTTCAAGGTTAATGCCTTGTGTTAAGCATATCACAAGGTAAATGGAAAATTTGCCATTAAGAGCAAATGACGAAACAATTTTCATAGGAAATTCTGAGCGAATTTTTAAATGAATACAATTACAAAAATAACATACTACAACAAACTTATATAATGCAAATTTTATCGATATCCCATCTTAACACTCTATGGACTCGCGTAACTTTCAGGTTAAATTTTAATTTGTCGACATTTTACAAAATAATTATTGCTTTTTTTAATGAGATGGCGCATAAATCTTAACTCTATGACGTTGCAAACACAACCAATACTAGTATCCATGACCTTTGCTAGGCTCATCAACCCGAAATAGCAAAATAATTGCTGTGCAAACTTTCGGCTGTAAAACGACGCGAAACCATCTGATCCAATTGAAATGATTTGTGCTTTTGTCAGTGATTACCAAACTGTGTTTATGGATGCATGTACATTTATGCCTTACAGACTGCTTATTGGACTTTCGCATTTGAGCTATTGTAAACAAAAATGCAAATTTTATAGGCCGGTGTGACTTGAAAGTCACATAATTATTATAACGCAATAAAAGTGTTTAAACGCAACAATTTTTCATTTGCATATATAAGTTTATAATTTCTGATTTTTCGTCCCAACAATTTTTTAAAAATTAAAACAAAAATTTGGCCCATTGAGGGTTAAAATAAAAGGAACAAATTCAAATATATTTATAAACATCAATATGTTTCTATTATTTAAATTAAGAATTATCTATCTGTCAATTCATGTATTAAAAGTGAAAAACAAAACTAACTAGTGTGAGTGGTCTCTTAAAACATTGAATACTATTAACCAGGGATTAATCACCAAAAATTGAATTTGTATCTTATACGTGTATTTACCAACTGATAGAAACAAAAACTGAAGACAGATACTTACATTTGTAATCACAAAATGCTGTACTAAATTTAATATAATTAATTCCGCGATTCATTGCGTTTTTAACGCATTGGTTGCCGCATACAGCGCCTGCATGTTACAGATGATATGCAATTGCAGCAAACCATCTATGCTATCAGACGATCCCTTCTCTACTACAGTTAAGACATGGCAAAGAAGGGGTCATCTGAATAGACAGATCAGGAGGAGGATTATTTTTGACCTAAGAAATTACAAGTTACTTTGAAGACATCAAAAGAAAAAAAATCCATAAAATAAAAACACAGTTCTATTCTCAAATATTTCAATAGTATTGCAAGCAAATTCCATCAAAAATGAAAGAAAAATGAGAGTTCAAATTTTATTGAAAAGGGACAACATAAACAGTGTGAAACGTTTTATGTTGTTGAACATAGACAACAACTTTTTTCGTCATTAAGTAGGTTTGAAATAATGCAAAAGAAACCGCAAAAATCAGTTCTATTCTCAAATACTTTTATAATAAAAAATTTGAAAGTTAAATTGAGTATTTATTTATTGTTTAATTTTATTTCATTATAAATTATACGCGGTAGCACTTATAACATGAAATAGAAAATTTTGCAAAAGTTTTGTCAACAACAACAACAACAAAAAAGAAATCATGACTTAAAATTTAGTCTCAGTTAACTGATTTTTCTCTATTAACCACTTCGCATACAATGACGTGTCTGACACGCGCATCGAATTACTGAATTTTTACTTTCACATCTGCAATTAAGCCACAGAATTAAGTATTTAAATACGAAAAAAATCAATATGAAACGATTTGAGATCCCAAATGATCCATATATTATTTAAAAACATCAAATTAACAATAAATTACCAAAATAGGACGAGTTATCTTATTAGAAAGTTAAATAAATTCGTATGCCAAGTGGTTAATCGGGAATGCATTTTATTTTGTATTTATAAGATTACACTCGTGTAAAAGACAGGTGAATTACTAAGAAACAATAAAGATATCAACTGCCGCAGACATCTCGAACGATCATTGGCTTACTTTTCTTTTCGATACACGGAAAATAAAGAAATAAGTTGGAAGAGGGGGGGGCAGTATGTCTGTGTGTAATGCCTCACCCTAACTACTCGGCGGACCAGTTCAACGGCAAAAAGCTGGCTTGATGTCCGTCCGTCCTCCTGCGCATCGCACGTAATCGGTGGGGGTGCCACGAGAGGTTATACCTGAAGGAGGGATCTGGAACAGCTGTTCGGGCCATCGAACATCTGCCGCAACCCTCCAGGAAGTCCCCTTTTGCGCAAAACCCTGGCCACGAGGGAGACTGTGGGTCGGTCCACGCAAAATTCGGGTCAAGTCGGAAATTCTTGCGGATCGTCGTTAAGCGGGCCGTGATGGATGCTTGTGGGCTGTTGCGATGCGCTTTTGCCGAGACGAGTTGTGTCATTAGCCCCGACAGGGGAAACATGTTGTTGTGGCCATGGAATGTCTTGTTTTGGGGAAGACTTCGGGATGCGGCATTCGTGTAAAAAAAAATAATGCACATATTGATTTTAAATGGAATCAATCCATAATCATGTAAAATGTAGCCTATAAGTGACCCTTAAGTTAGTTACCATGGTTATTATAATACCCATAAATTAAATTTAGCTATCCTTTACATGCATCTAGAAATAGGCAAAAGAAAAGGATGAAGGAAATGATGTAGCATCACCAGGTTAATACAGAATAGGGCATGCTAAATGGCATGCACATTTTTATTATGTAGGGGTTTCTATAAAAAAAAACAATGTTTTGGTAAAATGCATTATGTATTGAATTTTTTAAAGTAAAAACTTGAATATGGTAGAATTAGGAAAAGCCTATATTTGAATAAGGGTCGGATTAGGCCTTATAGGAGGACTTAGATGATGCACATATCGGCTTATTTTCTCCATACTTTCCATGAAAAAGAGTATATTTTCAAAATAAAATACATTGATCGATTTTAATTTAATCTTTAAAAATTGTTTTAAGTAGAAATTTAAAAAACAAACAAACAATAAAACGCTTCATGGCAGGTCACTTTCAAACAAGTGGATTTCAATATATCGTGGATGACAAAAGATAGAGAGAGAAAGAAAGGAAAAAGAGCATAGTTAAATTTAGAATTAATTTTAAACGATGTAACAAAAAAATAGAAGAATACAGCTCTTTTCAATAAATATAAATGATATTTAATAATAAAACCGGGCCATTTTTAAATTTAAAGAATATCATATTTTTTAAAATTTCAAACTAGCAGAATGTGAAACTAACAAATGTTAATTAAAAAGGAAAGTTACTAAAATAAGATTCTAAAACTTATTTAAACTATGTTTAATATAAATTAGGATATATAGTTTGCAATGAAAGTTGTAGAAACTAGGAATTAATTATTTTAGTACTATCTACTATGAAACAGAACTCATCCCATTTTAGAGCAATTTGCATCAAAAACATTAGAGCACGCCTAAAATATTAAGATGTGAAAAAAGTCTGCATTAAAATGTTTTATCGCCATTTTGTTTTGCATTCATCTTTAAATGAAAAGGATGTTAAATTTTGTTTTTAATAACAAAAAAGTAATATAATTTTTTTTAAAAAAAATCAATTCCTACTTAGGTTAACAAATATTTTTTAAATTTTAGTTACTTTTTATTAAATATCAATTAATATAAATAGTTAATCAAAAAATTATCGATTTTCGCGAGAATTGAACTAGTATTCTTCACCTTCACGTGAAAAACATTGAAATCCTCGCATTTTACCGATTGAGTTATTGCCTCTTGATTTCAATCTTCATAACAAACTGCTAAAACTCTGTCTAGAGTATTAAAATTTAGTTACATTTAATTAAAGAATCAATAGTGGGACAAAATGTATTAACATTACAAGTTTTAAAAAATGTATTTGCACTTGAATGGATGAATAAAAATCATTTTATTAACGATTGGAAATTTGATGAAGATATATAAATATCTATAGAGAGAGTGTGAACTAATAGTAAGAATGAAAAAAAAATGTAAAACAGCATACTAGAATGTTATTGAGATGGGATATTTAATGATTATTTCTTACATTGTTGCCGAAAATGGAACTTCAGTCCATGATTTCTCGGGTTAATAAAAGAAGATATTGCAACAGGAATGATATAGTTCTTAATCGGGTGAGATAATTTTCGTCAAAAGTTGCATTCTTAGTCTTGAATATCGTAAGTTTCCTCTAATGTATTTGATAAATTTATTTTTGGAGGTAAATTGAGCCGAGAATATTTTCTAAAGAAATTATTTCAATTTTTATTTTTGACTAAAAATAATAAAATAATCTTGTTTCATTCGTGTTTTAATTGTAATTTGCTTTCCTTTTATTAATTTTAAATATACGATGCCTGCGTATGAGATTTTCTCAATAGCTTCAGACGATTTTACTGTATGTTTCTATAGTAACCACAATAAATTGTTAAAATTTAAATAATCGTTTGCATTTTTTATATGGACATTGCCTTTTAGTTGCAAATTGATTGATTCCAAAATACTTGTGTTGTAAGTTACATAGTGTATAATTATTAAACTTTGAAGGAAAAATATTATCGAATTGTTGTCAGCTATTGAAATTTTGCATGAACTGAATACTTATTTCAGTAGTAACATCTATCAAAATCCCAAGTATACAAATGACACAAGATGTTTAAAAAGGTCTGAGGTAAAATCAGGAATTTGATTCTTCGTGATTTCAGAAAACGCATGGAAATGGAGTAAAAATTCAACAAATTCTAGAAGTTATTCTTGATGATCAACAAACAACAGAGTAGAAGGTAACCTTGTGATAGCGTCTGAGTTTTAGTTTCAAAAATCAATTTCATTTAAAAACTGTCATATAAGAGAATCTGGGGTCTGTTACATCCATCATGGTCTCATTTTGTTTTGGCGGGAATGGTTGGAGACGGGCGTGTCAACCCGATTGTTATGCATGTCACTCGATTATGGTGAAAATTGTGAAGACTAGCCCAAAATAAATCTTGATTTATTTCAAAACAGAATGACAATTTAACTAAACAGACGAATAAAGTAAGCAGTAACATCACCGTGGTAACTTGGAAAAGAGTAAAATTGTATATCAGGCAAAAATATGCTTTTTTCTGATCCAAAATGCTTTCCATCTGCTGGACATTTTAAGCTAGTGTAAGTTATGAAAATTTTTACTAAAAAACATTCGATCAGCCTTCTTATTATCCATATATAGATCATTCGGATTTCTATTTGGATGGAAACCTCAAAATAGCATTAGGAAAAAAAAATTCCATCAGATGGTAAAGCAGAAGAATTTATGAACGCAATCAGCTTCGTACACAATTTCTTTTTATGTACAGAATAAACTCCACATACACCAAAAAATACATATACGTTAAAAGGGAATAGATGGGGGGATCATAGGAAGAATTTTAATATGGAATTTTTTAAAGGATTTTATAAACTAGCGGCAGTGATATTTCTGAAATTTTCTGATAGATTCTAAACTACAGTTCCTATTTTCTCGTCTGAGATAAAATTTCGCGTCTTGAGCAAGGCCATGAATAACACCAGTGCTCATACTTTTATTTTAAAAGTCTCTCACAACAGTTCTGTACGTCTTTAATAAAGAAAACGGGATTTTCAATTTAAATACCATCTTTTTTCTTTTTTTAATCGTGTGAGAACATGATGTTGTTTTGGTAAGAAGGTTTTGGTATTTCCGAAATTTGAAGGCAGGAAATATTCATTTGTTTATAGGTAGATAACGAGTCCACAGGCCCATGACATTTAAGGTCTGTTTTACCAGTATTGTTTGAGATATTTAATTATTATCAATTGCTTTTTATTTGTCATTTCTATGAAATGACGTCATCTTCCAGTTTGTTTATGATTTCTTACCTTTAAAAAATTAATCTCGCGCTCAAAAAAAATTATCATTTTTAAAAATTATTATCTTTCAATTTTAACTATCGCAATTTTGTAAAACGCGACTTATATCTATTCTTTATTGATATTATAAGCGCATTCTTACTAATTGTGTTTCTCAAAATGCTACCAATATTAGAATGCAATTTTACTATCAATCTAAATCACGTTTATTGGATTTTTAACACATATGCAATAGCTTCCAGAAACAGTGAATTTTTCATCGTAATTACCATTTTATTTTACCTTAAAATCGGTCGAGCTCCAAAACTTTGTTTGCCAGCTAGAAAAATTGGAAATGAAATTAAAAAAAAAAAAAATTCAATCGAGAGAGAGAAATCTCGTAATTTTTTTCAAACCGGTTCAAACTGGTTAAGACAAATAATCACTTAAAATAGTAATGTTCTCACATGATAACTTGAAATTTGTGACCGTAGATTTTAATTTTTATTTTTGGATTCATTTAGAAAACCAATCCTCTTTTATTTATTTTTTTTACCGACTGAAACCAAATTTTAATACAGAACTTCAAATTTGGTCACACGAACACTGAGTACTGCTATATTTTATTTATTTAATTATTTATGTTTTGTGGCTATCTTAAGTTTTTTTTTTGGGGGGGGGGGGTAGGGTAGGAATGGAGGAGTATCGAACAGCTAGACAAACGGACTTCCTGTCAATGGAATCCAAAATTTATGGTATATACAAAATTTTAACCGTTTTGCTCGAGACGTTTATTAATTACCTTTTTCACAAAGGCATACCTCAGGAAGGAAATGATCCAGGAAAGACTGAAACGTGGAGATATTCTTAAATCTCGCATTTTCTGACCTTATATGCCACTGCATGACTTTGCATATTCATTTGCAGAAGCACTTTTCTTCTCATTTGTTGCCACAAATTTGCATAGTCACCTAGGGAAGTTTCCGAATTGAGCAATCGCCCTATGCATCATAATTTGGAATACAAACTGTTGGATCCGTAATTAAGTTCATCGTGTAATTAGACTATGATGCTATCTATATTCTGGGACCTCACATGTTACACATCAAAATATACATCTTGATATGTTCTATCCGAATCTGTAAAGATTAGCCGCTATATACCTAGTGAGAAATCCTGTATAATAATGCTTTAAGGAAGAGTAAAACTGGATTATCAATCTGTTACTTTTGTATAAAATTGCGCTTGTAATCCTCAGATATCCATTCTGAGAGGCTCTGACACGAGTGTTTTACAACTCTAATATAACGAAGAAAACAGAATATACATTTTTAAACCTCCTTTCCAGCAAACCGAAACCACATTCAGGTAGAGTATCAGAATTGTAATATTAATAACAAGCTTAGAAACAGAATTTTCTTTATTTAAATCTTTACTAGTTTTTGCTTTCAAAGTAACTACATTTACATATGCGTGAAAGTACTAGACAGTCAGATTTTGTTTAAGATTTGAAAAAAAAAATTAACGTTTTTAGATATTCGATTTGTGGGAAAATTTTATTTATGCAGCCCTTTACATTTTTATCGTCTTCACTTGCATTTGGACAACCAGACAATTTCCGTGATGGGTGCTTGACGAAAGGCTTGATTTGATGAACAAAAACAAGTTAAGTGTTCATCAATTCAAGATCGAATCAATCATCTTCGGTATGTTGTGGAATAGCCGGAATTAGATTGTCTTCCTGAGTGGCGATTTAGTCAAAAACCCTTGATGTATGTAAGGTTAAGGTTCAACGAACTTCCTTTTCCATCAAGTATTTTCCTTTACAGTATGTTGAAGAAGTTTGGAAAATAGAATACCGACCTGGATGCATCCAAGACTTAGTATAACGACGTCTGTCCCAAGAAAACGCTACTTTAATTTTTTAGGGGTCTTAATCCCCCAAGCTAAACCAAAGATACTGGCATATAATAGCTAGATGGGCCGTTTTCAAACTTTAAGGGTGGGCCTTGAAAGAAGAGACAGCTTATTTAGGACTTTATTATTGGAAATTCAAAGCAGGCCTAGATGTCTTTTTTCTGTTGAGTTATGCAGTCGAGTTGAGGTGAATTTGTTATTTCATGGCACAAAAGCCATCATTATTAAGATGCGCCACACTCTTGAATTTAAAATATTTGTATAAATTTATTATAAAATCAAAATATGGAATGATTACAAAACCCAAATGTCTAAAATCTTAAATCTGTGAGTCATGAAAAAGCGTAACAATGATATAAGTTATGGTACTGTGCAAAAAAGTACGGTCGATGTTTATACATGATTATAAAAAACCAATTTTTTTTAAAAAAACTAAAAAGGCCAACGTGCGGGGTTTTGGACAACAACTCGCCCAATTCAGGGTGGGATTTCTGAAAACATGCAAGACACTAGATAGAAAATCGCGAACACTCCACAAGAATGTGTAAAGCAGACATCAGACCATTACACATTGAGCAAAATGGTGCTGGGTCCCCCATCAACAAATGTCGGAGGGTGAATCGTAGAAAAGAATCCTTCTTTTGAAGTATGCACCATGAATATAAGGGAATACAAATGAACCACTTATCTGTTTTATTTTCTTTACTATCTAATAAGATGACACCTTCTATTTTAGGAATATTTATTTGGTTTCAGGTGGAAATCCATTGAATACTTGACTTATCTACATATTCGAAGTAATTTTCATATTGAATTATAATCATTAAGAATGCTTTACTTTTAGATTACAGCTATCAAAATTCAATAAATCGATGCACATACGGAATACGGGCAAAACTGTTAAGTGGTTTAACATAAGTCAACAGTTATATTCCATAAATGAATAAAAAGGTGTGTAGTAGCTTCAGATATCAAGTTTTTCCATTATTTATTTTCAATACTCCAGAAATCTATTTTTGATATAGCGTCTAACCAACTCCTTTTGAATACATAAGACCATGACATCGATTTCCGACATCACTTACAGATTTTATTTTCTTGCCTTAGATTTGATTTGCCGGGATTGATGGATGTCGATGCGTGACATGCCTGAAGAGAGACATAACTCCATTCATGTTCTATCTGAATATGGGAAGTCAAGCAAAATGAAATTCCAATTATTTGTTGAGTAGAAAATTAGCGCCATGTTCTTCTTTATTTAGGATATGCTTACCCAGCTATTATTATCTTATCGGGCTTACTCCGGAAGACTTAAAATGTTACTCTTTCAAAAGAATTACTAATTGTATTAAGAATTGTAAAATTGCGTTTCATAAATTCTGAATTGTAAACTTTATCTGGTATATTCTTTTCTTACTTTATTAGACGACAAAGAGATCTCCCCTCCTCTGCAATTCTGATTTTTCTTATGTCCAGGTTGTAAAAAAGGTCTCAATTTATAATACCTCACCTATTCCTAGATCTTGTAATAGACTTTCTAGGCTTCTTGTGGACAACCGACCACTCTGCTACCACTGAACGTAGCAGTATCGACAGGATTTGTTGGAGACGACTGTGGACTGTAGCAATGTACATCCTTACATTGACCGAATCTGTCAAACTGATATTCTTATTCGGGATAATTGCCCCCAAAGTGGCCAAATGCCGGCTATCTCCTCCTCTGCAAACTTTCAAACAGCAGGCAAAAAAATGTCAATTTCAGACATCATGTCCTTCAGAGTCCCAAGATTACTTGGTACCATCAGTACTGAACTGAAGTCATTATTTTCAACTTGCAGATGTTTTCTATGATCGGATATTTCTGTGTATTCCTTTAAATAGTGGTAAACAGTACCGATTCCTCCACAAATGCATTTATTTTCCTGCATTCTTCCAAATAGATCTTCTGGGCTGTGTATTAAATTGCTCATGCGACAATACAATCTTTTCTTCATGTTGATTTAAGGAAGAACAAATTGTATTACTGATATTATACTCCGATAGACATTTATAATTAAATCTTGGATTTGAAGGAAATTTTTGAATCAATAATGTACCAGGATTTAAGAAGATATTTCTTAAAAACAGCTTTGAGAAGTAACTCCCGTCTTGTAAAAGTGATTCCCTGAATTATCCTAAAGCAACTTTTGACAATATTGTTACAAGCGGGCGTGCGGCACGAAAACTCGCCAAGGTTGGCCACG
>JAOUZG010009736.1:6656347-6675971 GCA_026289955.1 Argiope argentata
TCAAACCTAGAAGAAGAATAAAAATGATGAATCAGAATGAAGAACATCATAATATTGTTCCCGAAATTACAACTAATAAGGAAAAATCAATTTTTGCTAATGCTATACAGGTTAAATAGTGAAACCTAGAGCTACCAAGGATAATTAAATGATGAATCAGAATAAAGAACATCACAATATTATGTTTTCGGTCTTTTCTAATTATAAAGAAAAACCTATTTTCGCTAGTGCTCTACTTGTCAAACCTCGATCTAAGAAATTTATATACATTCTTGTCCATAAATTAAGGATAGTTCACAGACACGCGGAAATCGAATATTAGAATACATATATCAGCCGTTAAATGACAACACATATCTTCAAAAATCATACTCAAACTGCAGGCAGCCACCAGGTGACATCGAAAGTACGTCACAATGACGAGAGCGTAAGAGAGTGATGTATAAGGAATACAGGCTAAGAAGTAAAATTGGTCGCAAGCGCTTTATAAGCTTTTCAGTGAAACAACCGCATAGTAGTGACACAAAGGACGTATTTGGATGATTTTTTTTTACGAGGTAGAATTCTTGGTCGTCTGGAAATTGGGCGTAGCCAGCTGGAAGTATCCGAGGAACTTGGAATCGCCCAGAGTGTTATATCCAGGTTTTGGCAACGATTCCAAGAAGATTAACCGAATAAAGATAGCTAAGATGATAACCAAAAAGATGAGAGTTAGAAGATAAGTTTTGGTTCATAGACTTAAAACTATAATATAGATTCCTGTCGAATTTCGGGACAAATCCAGAAAAAGGTTGACCATCTGTCGGTCTGTACTTTAATAAACATGCAAAGGCGATAGCTAAAAAATGATACGATTTAAATATATCAAATTTGGTATAGGAGTTCTTGATTACATTTTTGTTATCTGTCAAATTTTTGTCTCAACTGATTGAGAAAAGCGTATCTACAGCAGAGATTCAACTTTCCGATACACTTAACCACATATCAGGGGTTAATCGCCGAAAAAGTCGCAAGATCGATACGACAGATTCAGTAAAAGTGCCAAATTCAAGACAAAAGTTAATATTTTGTAACTATTGCATGCCACTATGCATCGCTTGTAACTATTGCATATTTATGTCATGCTAAACGTTCTCTGCTATGACAATATTATTAGAGAGAATATGAGAAACTACTGCCAATCTACATATACTGTATGGATTAATTAAGGCGCATATACTCTCTGGATTAATTAAACGCCAAAAAAGTCGCAACGATGACACGACAGATTCAGAAAAAGGGATAAATCCAAGATAAAAGTTAATAGTTCGTAACCATTGTACGACAATGTCATACAAAGCGTTCTCTGAGATGACAATATTATTAGAAAAATGTGAGAAATTATTCCCAATATATATTGTATGGATTAATTATCGCAAAAAAAAAGTTGTAATGATGACTCGGCAAATTCCGAAAAAGGGCTAAATCCAAGACAAAAGTGAATATTTCGTAACCACTGTAGGTCCATGTTATGCAATGTGTTCTCTGTCATGGCAAGATTATTAGAGAGAGAATATGAGAAACTATTGCTAATCTATGTAAACTGTATGGATTAATTAAGTCGCTTATTACTGTGTGGATTAATTATCGCCAAAAAAAGTCGCAACGAAGACACGCCAAATCCAGAAAAAGTGCTAAATCCAAGACAAAAGTTAATAATTTGTAACCTTTTTACGCCAATGTCATGCAAAGCGTTCTCTGCCATGACTATATTATTAAAGAGAATGCGAGAAATTATTCCCAATATATACTGTATGGATTAATTAAGTTGCATATACTGTCTGGATTAATTTATCGCCAAAAAAGTCGCAACGATGACACGACATATTCAGAAAAAGGGCTAAATTCAAGATAAAAGTTTTATGTCTTGCCCATTGTATGCCAATTTTATGAAAAGCGTTCTCTGCCATGACAAGATTATAAGAGAGAGAATATGAGAAATTTTCAGCAAGACTATTTCCGCTTGTTTACTTAATTATGAGCATGAAAAAAGTTGATGAATGAGAAATTAATTGTTACCCACGGAGATTTTCAACACTCAAAAATAGTCCCTTTTTTTCTCCCCGCGCCACTCTTGGCATTACGATGGTTAGAGCGTAAAGAGAATTTTATTGTCTTTTAAAATCTCGCAGTTGAAACAAAGTTGCTGTGATTGGAGCTCTTCCAGAATCTCCCGGACTGGAAACCGGCGGAACACGGCTCCATCGGCGCTTCCACCAGAAATAGTGGGGTGCGGAAAATGTTACTCTGTATCCACACTTGCTGCTCGAGGTGCTATGCTAAAATATTTACCTCATAAAACTACCTCTCAAAGATGAAAGCACGAGTGGCTCAAGCGGTGAGTTATTGTTGCGAATAAAAAGCAGCTATTTTCGTGGTTTAACTCCAAGGAGCGTATTAGATAAACCACTGAAAAACCCGTCGGAAAAGAATGCATGGAATAAATGAATCAACATTCTTTATAATTTATTTGATAAAACAAGCATAAAAAATAATTTTATGAAATTTCTTTTTAAAATTTGAGAGCTTTCTTTTTAATTTATTAAATGAAAACTAAAAAGCTTCGGATTTTTAAAGTAGAAAATCGTAGTATGAGGTTGCTTAAGGTTTGGTTCGTCTGTCTTTTTTAATTTATAAAATTCACTTTTAATTATACAGCATAGATAAAAAGTACATACGAACAAAACAAATATTCCCTATCGCAACGCGAGTGAATAGTCCCACAATGAAAAATACTGTTGTAAATAACGTTAAAATGTTTTAAAACTATTTGTTACAATTCTACTAAATATACAGAACTAAAATTACTACTTCTTAAAATCTCCGGATTTTGTATTTTAAGATCTTGTTAAAAAAACATTTGTGTGAATAAGACGTTTTAAAATTATAAAAAAAACCTTAAAATGTTATTAATTTTTAATTACAACAAGTAATATAAAAATTTTTAAGTCAATTGCTACTTAGATCAACAAAGATTTTTTTTTATTTTCGTTACTTTTATAAAATAATTACAATTAATGCAAATAACTTATCAAAAAGTTATTGATTTTCGCAAGAACTGAACTCACCTTTAAGCGAAAAATTCTGAAATCTTCCCATTTTACTGATTGAGCTACTGCCTGTCGATTTCGATTTCCATAAAAATTGGTAAAACTCTATTTAAAGAATGAGTTAATATTTGAAAAAACTTCATTAACATCCAGTGTCATCCACTAGAATTTGAAAAGCCCACACATTTGAACTTGAGTGGTGGAAACAAAGTAATTTATTAACAATTAATAATATGATGCATATAAAGTAGTGTGTGAACTAATAGTAAAAATTAAAAAGAATTAAAATTTCGAAAAAAAAATTCTTTTTGCAGTAAGTATTTATTACTCAAGAATCAACTATATCCCAAATGTGATAATTCAAATACCAATAATTGACATTGAAGATAGTTATGAATGATTTTCACTTTTTCACTCAAAAAGACAATATTGTAATAGTGAAAAAAATTATTATTTGAGATATTTATGAATATTCACGTTTTAGATCTTCCCGAGTCAAAAAAGCACATATTTGGAATTATGCCTGCCTCGCTGTCTGTAGGTGCGATAAATAAAAATATGTCACTATTTTACTTTCTAATAAGATGACACTTTCCATTTTAGGAATATTTTCTTATTTTGATTCAAATGGAAACCCGTTGAATACATGACCTATCAATGTATTCGGAATTTTAATATTAAATTATAATCATTATTAATGGTTTACTTTTTACAAATATCAAAATTCGATAAATCGATGGACGTATGGTATAGTGTTAAAAAAGTTAAGTGGTTAAAGCTAAACGTATGAAATTAGGTACATAGTTTCTGCACTGATAACAAACGAAATCCATTCAGAGGAAGTCTGCCTATCTGACTGTCCGCATACAATTACAGTGTACAGTTGTTTTCATAAGAGTTGAAGAAATATCTTTTTATAAATGTTCTAAAAAGTAATTTCTTTATCTTAATTATTTTCTAATTTTAACCGTTAATTTAAAATTTGAAAATGTTAATTTTTAAACTTCTATTTATATTTTGAAATCACTTTCCAATTCATTCATTACATGATGATATCATTCGCATGAAATCAATATTTAATTAAATTTATTGGAGGACGAAATATTAAAACTTGTGATTGAGAAAACGCAAATGCACATAGTTTTGAATATATCATGAAACATGACAATAAAGTTAAATAAAAGGGCACAAAAATTTCAGAAAAACAATTCAAAAACTTTTGATCCTAAATAAAGAGAGTCTAATACTTTCTCCATAACTTATTTCGTTTAACTTACTTCATAATTAATTATTTTCATTTGTTAATGTTATCGTTTCCGATTTGCGATTCTAAAAAACCACAACTATAATTCTTAATGATTAGACAGATGCAACCATTTTGCTTACCGTATGAATTTATTTACATTTTAACTGTATGTATCGTCCATGTTCAAGGAAATATTAAATTGGCAGTGAAAGCGATTGCGAATAGGCTTAATTTAAATCTATATATATTAAACTAATAATTATGTGTTTAATTCATTATCCGGCCATAAAAAGTTCAAATCGTAACCATCATCGCAGATAATAGTAAAAAACAAGTGTTATAAAAAACTGTTTGTAAGTCTATTTCTACTTAGGTCAATAAATAAAAGTTTTATTTTAGTTACTTTTTATCAAATAATTGCAATTAATATAAATAATTGATCAAAAATAATGGATTTTTGCAAGAACTGAACTCGCATTCTTCACCTTCACGTGAAAGATTCTGAAAACCCCGCATTTCACCGATTGAGATACTGCCTGTTGATTTCAATTTTCATTACAAACTGCTAAAACTCACTTTAAAGTATTAAAAATGAATTAGTTTTTGAAAAAACTATTAACATCCATTGTCCTCCACTACAAGTTTGGAAAAAAATGTATTTGAACTTGATTGGATGAATAAAAAGTATTTTATAAATGATTGAAAATGTGAACAAGATATATTTAGGAAGGAGGGCTAAACTAATAATAGAAATTGGAACGAAAAACTTTGTGTAACTATTTTGGCTATACAAAAAAGATTTTAAAATAATAATAATAACACGTGATTCGAATATGATGACAAAATACATTTTTAATTGATCGATTCTTGTAAGATTTATAAAAATAATAAATAAGTATAAAAGCACTTACGAATTCATTTGCAATGTTGATTGTAAATAATTGTGACCCAGTTCCATTTGTAACATCAATAGACCAATCAATATTTAGTCGATTAGTATTAGAAGCTATCTATGGCTGATTGGTTTAAACTCAGCAATAGATAGCTTCGAAGTTCGGAATTCTCCTTCCAAAATTCGCCAAGGAAACATACGAATTTTAGAAAAAGGTATACGGCGAGATGTCCTGCCAAAATCAACAGCACTTCAGAGGTTCGCAATTGGCCTGTTGTTCCTGTTTCGATTTCAATTCAGGGCAGTTCACCCTACGCACTAAACCCTTCGCAGACGATGACGCGTCCGATACACACATCGAATTACTGCATTTTTAGTTTAAAGTCTATAATTAAACTATAGAATTAAGTAAAAATGCAAAAAAAGGAAACTGTTTAATATCTCAATTGTTCCTTTCACCGAGTTTTTCATCAAGATCGGATAAACATTGTAGCCAGATTCATTGTTTGGAATAAATAAAAAATACCAGAGAACTGTACCTTTACAACCAATAGTTTTGGAGAAAAACGCGAGCGGATGTGTGACTTCATATCCAGTTTACGAAAAAAACCTTTATTCGAAACATGAACATCAGTACTTGCATAATTTTGCACAGAAAGGTGTTTGAAATGTCCCCCCGTACATATGGAGGTATGTGTGCGCGCGTCGTGGAAGGATTGACGGTACACGTTCTAGCATCGTAGTGTCCACAAAAGTTAACGCACTGTGGAGACGAATGCACTAAGTCCGCTTCTGAAGTAACTGCATTTCGATAAACCAATTCCTTTACATGACTCCTTAGGAAGAAACATAAAGGGGTCAGATCTGGAGATCGCGGTGGCCATGAAACAAGACCCCGATGCCCAATCCAGTGCAGAATAAAGTTTTTCCCCCTTAAACCAAATATGACGTCATGCATTTTCTCTCCCGTTTGTCTCAAAATAGGATACGTCATTAAATCAGGAATTTAAATAATTTCGTATGCTAAGAACGTAAATGGTTCATACAACTGTTGCTAAACAACCATGTTGAATAACATTGAATTATTTCAGAGAAGATACTTATACCACAGTGTAAAAAATTCAGCAACATGCATAGCTGCGTAAGCCTGAGGTGTCTCTGTACTAGAAGGATACGGAAATTTCCAACGGCGGAGGATGGAGTAGGGAGCTATTGCCAACTTCTGTTACTGATAACGGATCATCTTGAATCTTGCCAAAATTTTCAATACAAGCAAGACCGGATTAAGTCGCTCAGGTACTCATTAGAAATGCAAGTCTCGAGTCATTCCCCAAACTAGATGTTTTTCATTAACTTTAATCGCTGAAAGCACGAATTTTGCACAAGTATTTTTACAAAAAAGTGAAATTTTGTCGTTTTTCATAGCTTCTGACAAAAATAAATTCAGAAAGAAGCCTTTTTTAATGATACCGACATATTTGCCAAGCAATTTATTCAAATTTAGGCAGCTTAAAAAACCATCTTTTTGCATAAATGCTAACATTGCATTTTTTTTTGTTCCAATGCACTGCAATTCCAGTTTCATTGCCACATCAAATATTTAATCTCGTGATTTTCTTCCATTGTTGAAAGCAATTGAAAAGATTCTGCTAATTAAACGTACAGGTTGTATGAGAAATATGACAGAGAGAGAGAGAGAGAGAGAGAGAGAGAGAGAGAGAGAGAGAGAGAAAGAAATTACGTAACCTAAAAAATTATTAACCAGACCTTTATAATTATTAACCAGAATAAAATAATTAACCAGACCATGCTGTCATCGCAATTGGCTCCAATAGGCAGATTCGTGTATTCACTATAGATAACAGATATAAAATTAACTCATTCTCTGCCAACCATGAATATGCTAGTAATTATCGGGGTGCTATCCATTGCCAGCAAGAATATACTCGTGATGCTTTCAATATATTATAATGTACAACTTGCCAAACTTGCAAACTTTTTATGGACACAAACATAAATATACAAGTGTGAAAACTTGAAAAAAAAGATACAAATAAATTGCTTTTACAAAAATTCCACTTTACTTAACCCATTCGCTGCCAAGCCTAAATTGTATGAGGTTATTCTCACTGCCAACCACGAGTATACTCGTATTTGATTTTTATACATGTAAATGATAATTTATGACAAAATATTTGTACTTATTTTGAAATAATAAAACTTAGATGAGCAATAACCCTCAAAACAGAAATGGCAATGGGAATAACCTCATATAATTTAGGCTTGGCAGCGAATGAGTTAAAACTAATTTAATATCTGTCTCGATATAATGCTTAAAAATTATTTTATTGAAGCATTAAAAGAAACATAAGAGATTTAATAGAAATTAAGTACAATCAGTATACTCGGTAAATAACTGGTGATCATCAGAGGCTAGTTTCTCCTACATTTCGAAAGAGGCACTCTGATTTGCTAAAATGAGAGCAAAGTATTCGAATCCCTTTCTCATCATAAAATCGCCGATTATAGAAAATTGGCGAACATTCTTCTGATTTCTAGAGACATATAGTCCGATATATGTGTCAGTACTGATGGTACCAGGTAATCTTAGGACTCTGAAGGACATGATGTCTAAAATTGTCAGTTTTTTGCCAACTGTTTGAAAGTTTGTAGAGGAGGAAGTGGTCAGTTTATGACCACTTTGGGGCCTATTATCTCGAAGAGAATATCAGTTTGACAGATGTGGTCATTATAAGGATGGACATTGCTACACTCCACAGTCGGTCACAACAAGTCCTGTCGAAACTGCTACGTTCAGTGGTGGAGGGGTGGTTGGCTGTACAGAAGAAGTCCGACATAGGTGGAACATGCCAATTTCCAGATGGAGTGTTGGTTCAGATATTGCCCTCGTCATTTTAGCCATGGTTTAAGATTATTGGATCCATTCTAAAATAATTCTTAAATAACCCTAGTATTGTTTTAAAAATAATATAACTAAAAATTACATACATTAATATAAATAAACTAAAATGATTTTTCTGTTACTTAAAATGGGCATTGATGCTAATGTATAAGCATTATTTCCCAGTAGAAATGCCATCAATAAATATATCATAACATTCAACTATTTCAAAAGACTGGAAAGTCAAAGTATCTCAGATGGATGTAAGTTAAATATTTAGCCAAGAACCACCAGTACCTTTATCTATTTGTTCGAGAAAAACCCATGTTAACTTATCAATCCTGTGTTCAATTTATGCTCATGAACAAAAGGCTATCTATTAACCGACTTAACCGTTTCAACACGAATGTGATTAACCGATTATGAAAATTAACGTTCAGTAAATGCCCCCCTGAATAATTATTTTCAATATTGTTCCAGACATAGCTAATTTCCCGTGATTTCCCATTTACTTTTTACCATATTCACAGAGCCGCCCGAACACAAAGCAAGGTCAGACCGCGCGCCGAACAAAAATAAACATCGGATCACTATCTGAGCCGCACATCAAGACGCAATTCTCTGACCACGCGTGCTGATCAGTGCCGGTCACCGATGCTTAAAAAAAAAGAAGAAATGCCTGAAAGGGCGATTGGATAAGATCTCTTCACTACGATGTGGACACCGGCATTCCAACATGGAACAATACGATCCAGCGTGAAACAATGCAACAAGGGATTCGAACAACCCTACACCCGTGTAACGGGGACTTAGTGCTTTTACAGCACGCTTGAGAGTTAACGTTCTGGGAAACGATAAACGACCCCCGTCGCGTGCAAACGATTAAGAGACTTTATTTTTTTATGTCTG
The DNA here is from genome assembly GCA_026289955.1 of Argiope argentata. Classification (NCBI taxonomy): domain Eukaryota; kingdom Metazoa; phylum Arthropoda; class Arachnida; order Araneae; family Araneidae; genus Argiope; species Argiope argentata. The sequence continues at coordinate 6,665,386 of JAOUZG010009736.1, forward strand.
GGATCATTGGAAAGTGTTTATAGGTGAACAGGAGTTTTTAATACAGAGGTCCAACAGGTAGGTTGAATATAAAGTTGACAATAACTGCCCATATCGTTTGAGTAAAATTTACGACTAAGTGTGCGTAAGAAAGGAATGACCTGAGCGATTTATTTTAACGATTCCTACCCTCTAAAATGGTGTTGGATGCTTAAAATCAAAGTAATTATAAAGTTAAAATGAAAAATCGAATCTATGATTACAAATTTCAAGTTATCACTTGAGAACATTATTATTTTTAAAATCATTATTTGTCTTAATTTATTTAAATCCTTAATTAATTTAAACCGGTTTGAAAATGCAGTACTGGTAAAAGGATGTCAACCTTTTAAAAATACATCTGCTGTCAAAGAAGCACACATAATAGTAAAAGCAATACTGGTAAAAGCGGCTAAAAATATATGCGATTTAAAGATGTTAATGAATATTAACATTTATGCTTGATTCATTTCCTACGCGATTTCGAGCTTCAATTATTCGTCGCCTTCGATTATTCAAAACTTCCTAACGAAAACAACATCGTATTCTCACACTATAATAACTGCATTTGAATTAATAATTGTGCTGTTTGCACCAAAACATACTTTTTGATGAAACAATTTATAAAGATTTCAAAAATCTCAACATGATTGCTAAATATGATTTTTGCGGTAAAAGATATTTTTTGATGAATTAAATTACAACAATTTAAATTTGTTTTACAAAAGGTTTACTAACTATGGTTGGAGGTGCTCTATATGAATCCATTGTATATGGTGCCATTCGATCGAAATAAAAAGAAAAAAAAATTAATGAATGAAAAATGAAAAGAAAAAACAATTAAGAACTTCTTTTAGATATATACCACTAGATTTACGGGTGTCGGCCGTATACCTATTTTTACTGAAATCCATCTTTTTGACGGGTAAATTAAAATACAAATTTTTGTTAATTTTTTTATTTTAAATCAACAGTTTTTTTATTCACAGTTGTCTTCAATACATTTTTTTTTAATGTAAACTATATTTTGGATGTGCACTTTCCACATACAAACTTGTTACATTTCATGCAAATGTTATTTGACCTATTTTTTACATAACCCAATTTGACAAGAGGTTCGCACATTTCGATTTTGTACATCAGACAATGAATTGCAACTTGAATTTTGTTCGTCGCGATGGTCAGTGCCTAGTTCTTCAGCTAATTGAAAAAATGATGAAATGGCTATTTTTGATATGACAAGGTTTGAAAATAATAAGTCCAAGCATATGACTCATACACTTTATTGTACACAGCCGATATTATTATTATTTCATTTTTTTTTATTTCGCAAGATTTGAAACATTTGGTGGTAAATTAAGTAGCCCATAAATTTGGCGGATTTTCGTAAAAATAGGTATACAAGATATATAGAAATAATAAAATGTGGGTCTTTCGGAGGATCAAATGGAAAAATATATTCATTGCATTATATCAGTAAAAAGCAATATGTAATATCTTAAGAATTATATTTACATGTTCGAAATTTTAAGGCATGAAATCGGAAAACCGTCAAATTGACGGGTTCCGTAAATTTAGTATTAACGTCCTATATGGGAAAAAACATGGGGATTGTTTTATTCTGGTCAGATAAGAAGGATGGTACCCGAGCAGAGACTTTATCCTCAGATCTGTGACGCATCAAAGGGGACGTTTAACTTATGACATCGGATAAAATAGATCCATGCAGACGAAAGAGCTTTAGCGAAATCAAATATCGAACTTCGAAACCTCCGGGTCCGAAGCTGAGATTCCATTACTAGCTACCATGGCAATTCAAATGAAGTGGAAACAGAGCAACTGGATAAGTAGAAACTAAAAGTTGACTTTTTTCTTTTTCGAAAAGTTCCTTACTGAAGTTGTGCATTTGAAATTATAAAAACAAATACACAATTCTATAATTTGTGCAATACAAATATTGCACAATTGTTTACATCCTGTGCACAATTATGCTATAGCCGGCGAATTATTCGATTAATTCTTTCTTGGAAATATGAAAAGAGAAGTAAATACAAATGATTGACTGATTAGAAAAATTGTTAGAAGATCTGCTCTTATTAAAGGGATCAAAAGACCAGTCACTGATTAAAGGATTCATGAGTGTGAGCGATATTTTCTGCTAATTCCATCGCCTTTTCTCAATGATTTTTTAAGCGAGTTTTTAAAAGAATATATCGCCCCTCCCTCTCCACGCTCAACAATATGGAAATTTCCAACACATTTACGATGCCGTTTTTTCCATGAATATGCAAAACTATTGAGATTTTCCAACATTGCCATTAATGCCAATTTTGACATCCATGTTTTCAAAAAAATTCCTTGACAGTAAAAAAGAAAACGGCAAGTGGATTCTCCGATAACTGTGATACCTAAACAAAAGCTACAACTGATGAAAGCATGGATAATCGAAAATTTATTATATATTAAAACAGGTTGAAATTCGAAAATTTGGGTCCTTAGAAAGTGTTTTAAATACGGTACTATATAAAAGCAAATGTTTTAAAATACAAAAATAAATAAAGATTAAAATGAAATCTTCTATGCATATTTCAATGTATCATGTCAGTACATCATTTCTTCAACGGCCAAGCACCACATGCTCTTGCAAGTTAATTATGTTTTTATTCATTTCAATTGCTTCATTGAATGAGTCACTTTAGTATCGCAAAAGGTCCAAAAAATGAGTCTCTCATTTATTGTTTCAAAAAATATCCCATTTCCTATTTATTTCATTTCATAAAATCAAGTGCTCAAAATGACATTTTTCTAGGTTTTATTTGCTGGAGTCATTAACTTATTTTTTTTAATCAGAACTTTTGTAAATGGGATGGCAACACGTTATTAAAAGCTGATTTTATTTGAGATACTCGTTCAGATAATAACATTTTTATTTTTCGCCTACGGATTTTCATTGATGCCCAAAACCTCATCCCCAAAACAACATCATGTTCTGACATGATAAAAATATCCAAAACCATGGTTAGTTCGAAGCTCATCTGAATAACGCGCTATTCCATATTCTCCACAAATTTGATTATAATGAAATTACGTCTTTTTAACATTATGTCAAATGAGCGGGAATGGTCTTCACAAAATTTTCTCACATGCTCTCCGATAAAGCCTCCCCTTCCCCTTAAACAGTATAAAATTGTGCACTAATGTAAAGCTACGAATGCCTTAGTGAATGATAATCACGAAATATAAATCTTTTGGGGGAATCTTGCACTTTTACAGAGTTTATCACGATAATTTATATTTTGGAAAAGTTTTTGCTGGTCTATTTACATCAAAATTTGACACGATACTATAGTTGAAATCACAACTTCCTTGGTTTAAGCCATGGCTTTTACATGCATGTGAAAGTTCAGACCAATAGACAATCGATCCTTTCACGGATTTAGTTTAAAATTTAATAAGTATTTATCTAGATTTCAAATGCTAAACTTATATAATATATTTTATACATCTATTTCTCTGTGTTTTGTAGCTATTGAGTTCACTTTTAATCAAACAGTCAGATCTCCTGTAAATGAATTTCTTTCAAAGTTAGATTTAAAAAATCTACAAATTTGATCATCATTCCGAATGTCGATTTTAACTCCACCGAACTCAAAGACTTTTCGAGTTGTGACGTTCACAAATCATCAGGTAAACTGATGTTATTCCAAAAACTCAAAAAAATGTTTGAAATGGGGAGATTCATCAATATTTGTGATCTCGGCTCTTGAGCAATAAAGTTTCAGGTTTTAGACCCAATTCCGTCGCGGAAGCGAGTCGTGGTAACTCAAATGTCATCCTCGTCATCTGACCAAGGCTCAAAATTACGAGATTCGCCCCAAAATAGCCCTAATGTTATTTTACAACCGGACGTTAGTACAACTAAAGTAAACTAAATAATCAATATTTGTAGTGCGAATTTTTAGGCGATTACATTGTTTCTACAAGTGTTTCATAGCTATACAGTGCTTCTATAAGTGTTTCATAACTATACAGTGTTTCTATAAGGACCCAGAAAATGTTTAAATTTAAAAAGTTCGAATTAGCCAAGTTTAATTATATCGGCTAATGGATCGAAAAATTTTATTTTATGAAATGATTTATTATTGTACTAATAAACATTGAGACGTCTTCCAAGCGGCAAACAAAAGAAATTCCACACAGATGTAGAAAACCGTAAAAAAAAAAAAAAGATAATGCTCCAAATAATATCAACAGAGAAAACCGAAAACAGGATTAACATCGAAAATAGGATTAACGCCTATACTTTACAACGAACGAAGAATGTTATTTTCATCAAGACAAACGACACTTCGAATTTTAAATCTTATAAAAAAAATACCGTAAAAGACACTTAAAAAAACAACTCACGATTTAACAATTCGATTCAAACGCGATAAACCATTTATTTTTAAACGATAACTGATCCAAAACAGAGGTGAATTCTATTTTTCAAAAAGATAATTAGCATATACTTCTCACTTTATCATCCAAATTATCAATCTGCTTCGTTTCACTTCAAAAAAAGTCGGAACAGCTAAAATATGCGCGAGACATTTTCAGTGAGCGCGCACGTTTAAATGCTCGATGGGGCATGATACGAGCATTATCGGTCAGACCGTTAAACACAATAACACCGAGAAGGAAGAAAGTAAGGGGGAAACACAACAATCTCACCTGTGGAACAATATGCCTTCCCGAACAATTAGATGTCGATGTTTAAACTTTCTCTTTTCGATGCTCGTCGCACAGACCCACATTTCGTGGACAATTCTGGGAACGGATGATAGTCCTATATTTGTACGGTCAGAGGTCGAACGGCCTTTTAAGATGCTGCCTTTCTTTTAAACTGTAATCGAAGATCTCACATACATTACGGCCGCATTGCACAATTGGTCGTTCCTCATTAACTCTGCTGCAGCTTCGACGTTTAGTCTTGAAATGCCAGGTAAATGGTGTCACAAGAATACAATAAAAAAGACGCGCGTGGAAAACGGAACTTGTTTGTGCCGCGATATTCGGTAAGAGTGAAACGTTTGCCATGACTTCAATAAGAAGATGAATAAGCAATTACGGTTCTTATCTGTTTGTTTTTTCGCGCTTTGTTTTGAATCGAATAATTTGTGTTTAAAGGATCGACGGCTCATTTTTGCGATAGATTGAAATAAATCTCTTTTAAAGCTTTTTCTATGAAATTATTTCATTAATTTATAAATTTTTCATGCATTTATTTATAAATTTAAAACTTTTCACAGTTTAGTTATGTTACTGTACCGTAATAAAGCAACATTAGGGCTGCTGGGAGACGGACCTTGTAATTTTAAACCGTGGTTGGATGACGACAACGGCACCTGAGCTGGCACTCCCTCTCCACATCACACCAGCGGGAGGAAGTTTGACCAGGCGAACTTAATATGCAACCCCTCCCCCTTACACGACGATTTTTCGGTGGAATCTGGTGTCGAACCGTAAACCCTATGGTCCACCCGTTGAGAACCTTACCACGAGGCCACCACGACCCCAAGGAGTAAGCAAGAGGGACCATTCTCATTGGTTCTTTTATATAACAATTTGAAAATTATTGTGCCGGCTCTCTGGCACAGAGGTAGCGCGTCTTCCTCATGTTCTGGGAGTCCCGGGTTCGAGTCTCGGTTCAGGCATGGTTGTTGTCCTTCTGTGTGCTATCTGTGAGAAGTGTGACTGTGCCCCCCCATTTAAAAAGGGGCTGTGCAAGAGTGTGGTTTGTGTGTTTCATCCTTATATGAGCTAGAAGTCAGACTTCTGCCCTTGGGCGCTCAGGGGTCCATACACTCAGAAGCTACTGCACCCTTCTTTCCGTGCTAAAAAGCGGACACGACATCATCATCAAAAAGATGCAGCGAGAAAAGTTTACCATTTCTAGGGTCATGACCCCAAATGCTTCCCACCAAAATCATCAATCTTTGTATGAAGTTACGTTCATCTTCATTTTCTGGGATTCCCGGGTTCGAGTCCCGGTTTGGGCATGGTTGTTCTTCTGTGTGCTATCTGTGAGATGAGTGACAGTGCCCTCCTGTAAAAAGGGGCTGTTCAAGCGAAAGGGTGAGGAGTGTGTAGCTGAGTCGTACTATTGGCCCTACTTCGAAAACAAGAGACGCTCATTAGGCTTAATCTACTGATGCTTTCATTAGCGAGGCTTATCCAATGGCAAGTGCCATAAATAACAAAATTGCTGTTAAAAATATAATGATAAAAAGGACTTTAAAAGATAGAGTTAAACAGTTTTGTTGGATTGGCCCCCGGACGGATTGAAAGTGCAACAGACCCCCTTACACGACGATTCTTCGGTGGAATCGGGTCTCGAACCTGGAACCTTTCACTCAAGGTCTTACCATCCGGCCACCCCTATCATAGCTGAGAAATCTCAGTTTCGTACTTAAGAATTTTAATGCAGTACATTCAATTTTGAGTATAACGAAGAATTGGTCGGCTTTCTGGCACAGAGGTAGCGCGTCCTCTTCGTGTTCTGAGAGTCCCGGGTTTGAGTCCCGGTTCGGGCAGGGTTGTCATTCTGTGTGCTATCTGTGAAATGTGTGACTGTACCCCCCCACTGTAAAAAGGGGCTGTGCAAGCAACTGTGGTGAGTGTGTAACTTAAGTCGTACTCTTGGCCCTAGTTAGCTCTACTTTCAAAACAAGAGACGCTCCTTTTGGCTTAAATCTCCTGCTGTATTAACAGGGGGCTTGTCCATGACAAGTGCCATAAGTAACAACAACAACAAAGAAGAATCGATAAAAGTGCTTTACCATTTAAAAGTGAAATCTTTTTTAAAAAATTTTTTTTATTTATTTTTAATGGAGGGAAGGGGTAATAATTTGTTTCGCAAGCAAAAACAGCGATGAATAAAGTTACTGATTTTTTTTAAAAAAAAAATATTCATAAATAATATGTTTCTAACGCTTACTTAAAATATTAACTTTGCCATTCAAATGATCAAAAAGTCATTTGTTTTAAAGATTATTCCAACACTGAAAATAATCTTTTTTAAATGATAATATTTTTAGGTTGGCAAACAATCTGTGTTTGTATCACACTTGATAAAAAAAAGATATCGGTCAACATAATAAATCATTGGATTTAGAGGTACTAAATTCGATACGATTTATTTCTTGTGGTTGGCATGATCAATAAGAAAGGATTTTTATAATATCAAGGAATATTTTATTTGAAAATTAATAAAAATTTTAATGTTTTTTCATCAATAACTTTGGAGTTTATTATTGTATTTTGTTCACAAGAATTAAATACATTTTAATTTTTGTAAAATTAAAAAAAAAAGTAAAAGAATTTGTAAACTTAAAAATAAATTTAATATATTTTTCAATAATACCAATTTTATTTTTATTTTAACGGGAATTTTTACTTTTTAATTTCAATAAATGTTTATATATATTCTGATGTTTATTTTGTAAATGCGCTTCTTATATTTCTAGTTACTGGATTTATACTATTAACGAAGCGATATTAAATTTACTTTTTTTCCCGACTTCTTAACCATTGCTGTACAATTAAAAGCGCATTTCGAATATAATATAATGGCAGTTCGATCACTTCTAAAGCTATTATCATGCAAAGATATTTTAGAATAAAAACTCGTATTTTTTTCATTAAAATGTTTTTTTTTTGTTCATTTATTTATTTCAGTAGAGTAAAACCAAAATGTATACATACCTATTCTTATTTTGTTATGTTGTCTTATTTGTTGCATATTATTGATTAACCAAATTAAAAATAAATATTCAGTTTAGATAGCATAAATGAAAGAAAAAAAGAATAAAAAGGAATTTAAAAAAAATGATGCATCTGGCTTCAAGACTTTATCAAGGATCACGTAAAAGCAAATCAGGGATTTTTTTTTTCTCTTTGAGGGGTGCTGACTTTCGTCTAAGTATTGACCTCTCATGATAATTACCTTCATTTTTTAAATTCCATTTTAATCTATCTTTTCTTTTCAGTTTAAACTGGAGATTTGTTTCTAATTTGGTTAATTTCCTTTGCATTTTAGATGTTGATGTACTGCTACGTACCTTTCTTTTAAAAGTTTGGGGCATAGGAAATATTTACTTAATAAATTAGTTTCTTAAATATTGCTTTAATTTTATTATCATGTCAGAACATGATGTTGTTTTTGGGATTAGGCTTTTAACGTCAACAAAAATCCGTAAGCGAAAATTAAAAGTTTTATTATCTGCAAGAGCATCTAAAAAAAATCGGCTTTTAATAACGTGATGTCATTGTATTTACAAAAGCTCTGATTTTTTTTAAAAGTAAGTTAATGACTACAGCAAATAAAACCGAGAAAAATGTCGTTTTGAGCACACGATTTTAAGAAATGAAATAAATAGGAAATGGGATATTTTTTTAAACAATAAATGCGAGACAAATATTGTTTAGATCGTTTGCAATGCTAAAGCTACTAATTCGATGAAAAAAATTAAAAGGAATTAAAAATATAATTTAACCCTTTGCACTCCGATGGTGACTTTGACTCACCATTCAAGATAGTGCATCATTTTGACGTTTTATTTATTTATTTTTCGAATTTACTGTTAAAAACTTCTGCAGAATGGTTAAGAGATGTAGATTCATTTTTCGAAGAAATTTGACTTAAAAGAATTAAATATTTATTTCTTTTTCATAGCAATAAACAAATCTTTGTATTAGGTGTATAATTTTGCATCTAATTATTTTTCGGAGTGCAAAGGGTTAACTTGCACGAGCACGATGTGCTCTGCCGTTAAAGAAATTACGTTCTGACATGATACATTGAAACAGGTATAGCAGATTTCATTTTAATCTTTATTGTTTTCTAGTTTCTTATATTATGGTTTAATTACGAACAGACGTCTCAAACCTAAAGCCATCATTAAGCCCAAACGATATTTTGGAGAATAGGTTTAAATCCCCAACTTATTATTTAAAATAAAATTTCTTTTAAAAAAAACCTACAACCACTCGATTATAAATTATGATATTTCTAAGAGGTCAATTAACTTATTTATTGAACTTGTCAAGCGCTTTCGGCCATAACTTCTTGATGTGCTACCGAAAAGGTAAGAAAGAAAGAAAAAAAGAAGAAAAGGAAGCAAAAAATGTGCACCGGTTATTGATGTTCGACGTTTAGGTCGTCTTCCATTCCATTCCAGGAAACCTCGAACAACAGACGGCAGATGGTTTGCGCCAAGAACCAAAAAAATAAAAACCGCATCACCAAGAAAAGGAAAATAATAAATAAGGAAACTACTTTGAGATTGAAGGGGGGGGGGAGATTTCTTAACAATCGAAGTGGAGGTTTTATAAAGAGAGGTGAAGGGGTCATGAGGGGGGGGGAGCTGATTTCTTAGCACGCGGCGGTCGCGCGTTTGCCACGCGGTACCCCCTGGGGGTTTGCGGCCCATCTGTCCATTGCTCCACACTCGAACACCTGGACTGGCGTGCAGCATTTGGCGACAAAGCGCGCATGGCGAAATCTGGGAAAGTTACAGCTGCAAAAAGTAGAGAGAGGGTTAATAGGGTATTGAGAGAACAGGAAATGACACAGAAAAACGTTTGTTCGTGATGTATTGCCAAAAACTTTGATGTTTGATGTCAGACTAGCGGAATTCGTTAAAACTCCAGCAAAAATGCTCAATTATTTGAATATCTGTATTCCTTTTCTATACTACAAAAGTTTTTCAGCAGAATGGGATATGGCTGAGGGATATTATATAAACATAAAGAAGCATCTAAACTTTTATTTTTATTTAGCTAACTAATTGAAATTTCAGATATCAAAAGATATTATAAAGAAGAAAAGGAATAAATTTGATTTACAAAGAAATTAAAGTTTTGAAACGAATTGATTGGACTATAATAAAATGCATGGCGTTGCAATTATAATAATAATAATGTGACTGTTTTTATGTATAAAAGATTTGAATTTTCAACATGCAGTTAAATGTTAGCAGAAAAATATATTTAAAGAAAAATATGGATTAAATAAAATTGGCATTGATCTTAATTCTTTTTTTTATATAATTCTAAACGCACTAAAGTCATTGTTTTTGAAAGAATTGTCAAATATAATGGCAATGTCTGTTTATTATTCACCATTTCTAAGTGTTTTCTATGTGATTTTATACACACATATGGAAACGATCCTAAGTCAATTAAGCAAATGATTTAAGAATTAATTCAAATTTTGACGAGTTATCAGTAAAAAATTTGATACAAATTATTATTCATCTAATTTCATAAAATTGCTTCATAGTGAAAAGCAATGATACTTTTAAGAATCAAGTTGAATATATATAGATAGATATAGATATATGTATGTATGTTAATGCAATATGCAATTCACATGAACGAAATTAACGATATTGTATAGTTAACTCTCTTTTTCTATAAAAAAATGAAAATGTAAAGAATTTTTTTTCTAAATGTAAGAATATATATATATATATATATATATATATATATATATATATATATATATATATATATAGTTTGTTTTT
>JAOUZG010009736.1:6676071-6701667 GCA_026289955.1 Argiope argentata
TATATATATAGTTTGTTTTTGGGAAAACTATTGAATATTGTTTGTTTTTGCAAAACAATTCAAGTTCTTTAAAAGAAACACTATCACTTTATTGTTACTTTAAAAAAAAAACATATTACTAAAATTCTCTTATTAGAAAACCTGACTCGGGAAATACCAATGTCATTTAAAATTCTTTTTGGATTTAAAAAAAAAATCGATTGTACAATAAAACGATGTAATCTCAAATCTATGTTGTATGGCTTTAAAATACTCGGTTTTTCATGCAAACAGCTTATACATCACATAGGCTCTCCTGTTTGAGTAAGTAGAGACGACATTTTATATATATCACTTCTCGCTTTCCTATAAGCTCTTTGCCTATGTTAAACTTTATAGATTTATAGATTTTGTGATTATAGTCCCGATATGTGATTTGATTTTAATATTTTTTTTAAGAAAAACTATTTCCAAATTTGACATTTTTAAATGAAGTTCATTAAGAGAAGCAAGAAATGCATAAATTCATTCGAATGCTTTTGATTAATAAATATAGTTTTCATTTTAGATGCATTTTGTTTGTTGTGCTCGGATGTTGAGGATACTTTTCAGGCAAATCTATAAACACTCTTAATATATTAACCAACTTATTTTCCTCAAAATTCTGCATGAATATATATTTAAAAATCCGAGTTATTTTCTAAATTCAAATAAAGATCAATTAAAGATATTTAGAGCATTGAAGTAAGATATTTGTAGTTATCGTAGCAGTTATTTGTCAGACTTTAAAACTTGCATAAAATAAGATTCAAAAAGAAGAATCTCCAGCTAAGTACAGGAGTTCATCCCCCTTCATCTCGGGTCCCCCTTTTGCCCTCGATTGTCTGTCTGCACACCTGCTTCAATTCGATTGAGCAATGGAGCGAGCCGCTGATATTTCTGATCCGCACATGCCTAACCTGCAGACATGACAGAGAAGAGAATTCAGTCTAGGTGATGATCTTGTTAAAACATTAAGGTTAATGTTGTAATTCATAAACTAATGCGTGGTGTTGTACTTTAATCATGATTAAATTGCAAAAATGCATTGATTGTTATAAACACCTTAAGACAAGTACGATACTGGCAATACAGAAATAATTTTTTTACGGTCTTGCAAATAAAACAAGGCAATAAAAATAGTATCACAATTCCGATACATTTTTATACTGTTGTTGTAACTTATGGCACTTGCCATACATAAGCTCGTTGAGGTAGTCAGCGATTCAAGCCTAATCAGCGTCTTTTATTTTGTAGTACTGCCAGCTAGAGCCAAGAGTACGACTTTTGCTACTCACTCATCACATTCGCTTGCACGGCCACTTTCACACACCTTTTTATTTTTTGCAATGTTCTAAACTCATAGTTTCAGCATTCGTTGCATATTTTTGCTATACACATTATTAAATTCTGTCATGATGTTCTCCAGGAAATTGTGTGAATTTTTAATAGTGTGAATAATAGTTTTAATAGTGTACTTAGTGTGAATTTTTAACGCATTCTAACTTATGGAAATGCATTGCATTGTTTTGTATTATATTGGGAACTTGTAATTGGAAATTTCTTGCTCTACAACTTGTCAGCATCCTTGTAGAATTATTTAAGAAATTGCATCAAAAAATTAAGTTGATATTTTCCCAAGACAACATATATTGATAAACTTATTTTTTGAATAGTTATAAATTTATAGTTTGAGCAGGTTTTTCCTATACACTGTATTAAATTCCATCTTGTTGAAGTCTACAGAAATTTATATGCAATGCAAATTTTTAATGCATTCAAAGGTTGGAAATGCATTGTATTATACTACGTCAGGAACTTAATATTTGAGAATTTTTGCACTTAACTTACCTGCTTTTAGTTGAATTAAGGCACTAAATTACATCAAGACATTTGGTTGGATATTTTTCACAGCAACGTACATTATTAGTTTTTTTTCTATAAATTCATTCTTCAAGGATTTATCGAGTCTTTCTGTTAAGTTTTCTACTAAATTCTATTTTTTTTACAGTCTTCAAGAACTTATACTCTAAGCATTGCAAATTTTTAATGCATGAAGATATCTGGAAATACATTGTAATATTTCATATCGGGAACTTACAAACCATGAATTACGTTCACTTGGATTATCTGCACCTTCGTGAATTAAGACATTAAATTGCAGTAAGGCATTAGGCGAATATTTCCGCTAAGTAATATATATTATTAGATTTTTTTTTTGCAACGTTATAAATTCATTGTCTGAACATTCATTCCATTTTTTTGCTCAGTACTCTATTAAATTCTATCCTGTAATCTCCAGGGAATATTGCATGCTATCCAAATTTTTAATGTATTCCTGTGTATGGAAAGGGATTGCATTGTGAATCTCATAATTTATGAATCTATTTCTCTTTAGTCTGCATCTTTGTGGAACTAAGACATTAAAGTATTAGATTCCCATATTCCAATACAGCATGCATTGTTAGATTTTTTTAAACCATGTTATAAATTTATCGTTTGGAAAATTCGTCGAATACTTCTAAGTACTTTATTCTATTTTGTTACATATCCAAGAACTTATGCAGTATGCAAGGCAAAATGTTAAGGCATTCATGCACCTGGAAATACGTTGCAATGTTGCGTATCAAGAATTTACAATTTGTGAGTTTCTTGTATTTGGTTTTTATGCACCGTTATGAATTAATATTGCTTTATGGCATTAGGCTAACATATCTCAAAACAACATATACTGCTAGATCTTTTTGCAATGCATTTATGCTGCAATTTTCAAGCATTTGCAATGAATCAAAAACCGAATGAACAGATCAGTGTCTCCATCTTGCTCAGAGCTCGTCTTCCCAATAAAAGCAGGGAATGCAGTAGCTCGGGATGCAACAAGAGGTCTTTGCTACACCATTGCTGGCAAAGATTTGCCGGGGGCAAATCTGCTTCTTTCCAGAAGGGGGGAGGAGAAATAAAGGGAGAGGGCAAGGAGACGGTGGGGGAAAGTACCAATAAACAGTCTCAAAGGTCATTACAAAAGACCCGAAACCGAGGGGTCACCGAAAGCAGCAGGTGAAAACGGCCCAAAAAATCGAACTTAAAAACACCGTGCCTTTTAGAAGTTCCGGCATCAGGCGATTCAGGAGGGTAGAAAAAAATTAAACTACATAAAATAACCCAAGGTCTACAGAGCAGATGGTAGCCCAAGAAAGCAATTCATCAAGCCGGGGTGTGGAGACCCGAGGAAAATTATATGCTCAGCACGTGTCTGACGCGTGGCCTCCCCCCCCCCCTTTCTCGTTACTTTCGAACAAGCTTGCAGACGATTTTCGATTGGGGGATGAAAATATCTTGGCAGATTCGTTTCTTGGAATATTTTTACTTCCCCCTCTGCGACTGGGAGAGAGGGGTGTTCGGAGTGGTGGTTGCAGGTAGCCGGTAGCGCCGAACAGTAGTCGATTGGGTGGCATTTCCGAATGCATGGAATGCAGGTAATGTACTGGTGGTCTTTGAAAAACAGAGCAGCATATTCCTCCCCCGGTCGAGTGCAACAACACACGGTGTTTTTCTTCTGTAATTGCCAGGGCAGTTCCGGAAGCTCGCGATGAAAATATCGTGTCACGAGTAAACACAGTTATAAATCGTCCATCTAATGGATAAACTGTTTCACTCACGAAAGGAGCGAATGAAATGTTTTCATTATTTTGCTACTCTCTTTCAAAAGGCGCAAAACGATCTGGTTATGTTTTTTTTCCATTGGCAATTGGGCCTATAATAGAAGTAATTCGCACCAACATTTCTTTCTAACACTATTGGCCGATGTCAAATTACTGGTGAGGACCTTGGTCTTTTGGTGGATCAAACACAGTGTAAGGCTATCAAGGAATAAATTTAAATAATGAAGTAAAGTGTTTCTTAGACCCAATAATTTAAATAAAATTTTATGGAACACTTTATGATCTCATATATCCTATGAATTGTAAGCTAGATCAAAACAACAGAACATTTACAAAACTGATTGAGATTTAAACAGTGAAGACATTTTTAGAAATTCAATTGCTTAATTTAATAAAAGAGTATAAGGATTCTGGAGATTTTTAATTTTATTCAAGCATTTTATTTTATCAAGGGAGGTTGCGATCTATAGTTAATTTTCCAGGAAATCCGCCAAAAAATTTATTGTTGTCCACTGTATCTATATCTTTTTGTACAAATGTAGATATAATAACGCAAAAAAAAAACATAACAGGTTAGGTGGAGGAATTTCAACGCATGAGTTTTAAATCTAATAGCATATTTGCTTAAAATTAATCCATCAATTGATAGAGTGCTTATGAGTTCATGTGCATGTGAAATGGATTGCAAGAAAACAAACCAAGTAAGATATAAAAAAAGAAGGGGAAAAATGCAATCTACGATTGCAAATTTCAAGTTATCATTTGAGTTTATTAATTTTTTTAACATTTTATTTGCCTTAATCAATTTAATCCATTAATCAGATTAAACCGGTTTGAAACAACCACGAGACTTCTCAATCGGTCTCTATCTATATAACGATAATTTTATTTAAACTTTCATTTTTCCTTTTTCTAGCCTGCAGACAAAGTTTTGGAGCTCGATTGATTTTGAGATGAAATAACAGCTATGATGTCATAGTTCTAACTCAGTCCTTTAAAAACGCATCTGCTGTCAAAGAATCATACATAATAATAAAAGCAATACTGGTAAAATCATGTCTACCTTTTGAAAACGCATCTGCGTTCAAAGAACTGTACATAATATTAATGTAATACTGATGAAAGCAGGTAAAAATATATACATTTAAAAGATGTGGATGAATATTGCTATTTATATTTTTTTTTTCATTGCCGATGCGATTTCGAGCTTCAATTATTGAAAATCCTTTAACGAAAATAACATCGTGTTCGCACACGATAATAAAAGATATTTGATATGTGATTATGATGCTAAAAGTGTGCATGTATAGTGGACACCGGTTTATTTGATCGCTTTTAATATTTTTTGCTTAGTATCATCAAAAGCCCCCTAGTCCTGAGGTGATGTATTCAAAAATATCTATTTAGAGTGATTACCATATCTTTTAATGTTACGAGTTTTAAAGTAGAGGATTGACACGTCCATCATTTTAGACTAGTGTTAGCTATTGATATTCGTGGAAATCAAATTCCACCTGAAACGTGGATATCATTTTTATCATGGGATGTTCAGATTCTTTCAACCGGATTAAAGTGGTCTAGATTGAGTTAAAAAGACAGCTATGCTACCAGATGCGGGTTGGAATCTGAAAAAATATGTCATTGCTTCCTGTAACTGAATTACGAAAGCAAAATGGATTTTAAAAAATTGATTTCTGTTTCAAATACAAAATTGAAACTCTTAACATAAATGAAAGTTTGTCTAAAACAAATTTACACAACGTTGCAGTCCAGTTGAGAATTCTGATTTGTAAAATGTCGAAACATTTTTGAGCCTTTTGTGAGAAAATGTGTGATTTCGATGAGAAAGCATATGTTAATGCTGAAAAAAGTTAATCAAATGATATTTCAATAGATGATGTGTAGCGTTTATTCAAGTATTTTAAAAACGAGACAAGTACGAAAAATGTATAAGTGATCTATTAAATAATAATTGTCTATAATTACAATAATTAATAATCCTTAAATATTATGTTTGACTTAAATTATTGACTGATTTGAGTAGAGGAAAGCGAATTTTTTTACTTCTTAATATAAAGAAAGTATAATAAATGTCAAAAAATTTGAACTCGAAATTTTAATTAATCTCCATATTTTAGATTTTACGGCGCTCGAAAAACACATTTTTGGAAAATGTCCGTCTGTCTGCGACAAAAATAATTCAAAAACTCTTCGAGAAAGACGTTCGAAATTTTTGACACAGTCTTTACGTCAAATTTGTAGATTACTTTAAAAATTGACTAAAATCTGTTCAGAGCAAGTTCGAATATAAATTAGTATGATAACTACAAAACAAATTAAGCTAGATTGATAAAATTTGGTGCACATATTTATATATTTAGTTTAGACACCTCTCACAATTTGGGCGAAATCTAATAAGGGCTTAACCATCTGTCGGTCTGTACTTTCAGCAACATGTAAACAAGGTAAATAAAATTTTTAAAAATCCATGATAATATATGAAATTTGGATTGATATTTTGTGACTACAAATGCAGTTTTACGTCGAATTTTTTGTGTCAGTTGGTTGAGAAAAACGTTTCTAAAACACAAATTCTATTTTTTTGGATGCTATAAACGAGTTCAAGGGATTGATCGCCAAATAACTCGTCACGACAAAAGTTAATGTTTCTTAACTACAGAACACCAAAGTAATGTAAGACATTCTCTGACATGACAAGTTTATTAGAAGATATATGTAAGAAATTTTTGGCGCGGCATCTCCCGCTGGTATGCTATTTCTTTTTGTTAAAAACATAAGAAGGTTTATTTAATTTGGTTATTATTATCAATATGTTTATATTAATGCTGGCTATCTGGCCCAGAGGTAGCACGTCTTTCTCGTGTTCTGGGAGTTCCGGTTCGGGCATGGTTGTTCTTCTGTGTGCTATCTGCGACTGTGCCCCCCAGTAAAAAGGGGCTGCGCAAGCGAATGTGGTAAGTATGAAGCTAAAGCCGTACTCTTGGTCCTAGTTAGCGCTACTTCGAAAACAAGAGACGCTTTCGGCTTAAATCTTCTGCTGTATCAGCAGGGGGCTTGTCCATGTCAAGTTCCATAAGTAACAGCAGCAACATATGTTTATATTAATAAATTTCATATGTCCAGAAACGATCACAGTAAAGCAACTATTGTATTTCAAATTTTGAAGCCTGTTGTTTGATGGGAGTGGATTAAAATGCATATTTAATTTTGTTTACCTCATATTACGAAGCTAAATACAAAACATACATAATTTCGGGTCAATATTTGAGAGAGATGACGTAAAAAGGATTGAACAATCCTCCTGGTTTTTTCGATCTGGTACAAAATTTATACCTTCCAGATGTGCGTGATTTCGAGCTCCCAAATTGGCTGCACCGCTGGAAATGGAATGCTCGAAATGCTACCACATTTTTTTCTCACAGACATACATTCCCACGTGCCTTCTGAAAAGCGGCATTTCGTCCCTGAACACGAGGGACAGGTGTATTGAACTATTTTTGAGCAAGGGAACGGAAATGGCCGCTGAATGGCTTTCCCGGATGGACACTTCCCGTTGGTGGGGACGGACGGAAACAGCCACAAAGAGAGACAGTTTCGCTCAAATAAATAAGCCGCCGGCAAAAATGTGCGGTCTGCCAACAGATGTAGAATGAATGGGAAATCATGTACATAAATAAATACCAGCAATAAAAATATCTAATGGGATTATTAAACAATGATGAGGTAAATGAGGTATTCAGCTAACTTGGCTTACTTTGGATCTGGACCATATTTCAATATTAAATATCATCAACCTATCTGGGTTAAACAACTGATCCCTCAGCTGATCGTCAGAATCTAGTTTAAAGATAATTGAGTTGAGGATTTCAGGCATCGCATTATCATATACTAGCTCACAAGTCTTATGATAAGATTCTTCAGATGGCTGTTGGATTCTGTTTTCACGATCACTCAATTGATGATTGTATGATTCTTAGTTGATTCGCATTATCATCACTAGTTTTCACAAAGATTTCCTAACTGGTAGTTGGAAACTGTTAATGGTTTCATATATAACTTACCATATATTAGCTATTCGTAAAAGGTTTTAAGGGGCTGTCAGAATCAGCTTTTACAATATCTTAATTGATGATTTCATGTATCAATATTATCATATACTAGCTGACAATTCTTTTGACAGATTATTTAGCAGTTAGCTGTCAGAATCTGCTTTTGCGGAAGCTTATAGTTTCATATTTAGCGTTATCATATTCTTGCTATCTGCACCCTATTATTTTTTAGAGGGCTGTCAGAATCAGTTTTTAGGATTACTTAGTTGATGATTTCATGTAGCGCATTATCATATACCAGCTTACAAGTCTTCGGACAGAATTTTTAGTTGGCTGTTAGAATCAGCTTTTATAGTAGCTTAGTTAATGATTTTATATACAGCGTTATCATATACTAGCTATCCGCGCCGCATTATTTTTTAGAAAGTTGCCAAAATCTGTTTTTAGGATTAGTTAGTTGATGGTTTCATGTAGCGCATTATCATCTACCGGCTCTCAAATCTTTGGACAGATTTCTTAACTGGCTGGCAGAAACAATTTTTTCGACAGCTTAGCCGATGATATTGTATATCGTATTGTAATATACCAGGTTTCGATACTTCGGACAAATTTCTTAACTGGTTGTCAGAATTAGATTTGTCGGTAGTTTAGTAGATAGTTTCATATATAGCAATATTATATATTAGTTATTCGTATAATTTTTCTTAAGAGGCTGTCAGAATCTGTTTTTAAAATAATTTAATTGAGAATTTCATACATTTCATTATCATATACCAGTTTTCAGAGCTTTGAACTGATTTCTTAATGGTCTGTTATAAACTATTTTTACTAATGATTAATTGATGATTTCATTTACCGTATTATTATACACCAGCTCACAATACTTAGTACAAATTTCTTAGCTGGCTCTCAGAATGAGCTTTTACTGTAGTTTAGTAGATGGTTCCTAATATCATATGCCTGTCGTTTCACAACAAAAACTTTTGCATAGGTTTATTATGTGGCTGCTTTGTACATAATAGTTTAGTTAATAAATTCACATTGTGACAAGGTACCAATGAAGGATTTGATTGTGGTAGGCTTCAATTACGAATAAATTCAACTGAATATTTTCATTGTTCCGTAAGGGCATAACCCTAGTGAGCCTTTCTAATGCCTATTGTAGGTTCGCAATCGTAGCCTGTTTTAAGCATGACATCTTAAGATTAAATTGGAGACTTCTAACAATAACAATATAAATTTTATATTTCAAACTCACGTTGTTGTGGTTTTCAATTCTTTTTCTTATACGAAGTATAGAAAGAGTTTTACAACGGGTAAAAAAAAATCCAAACTCAAGACTTTGACGTTCAGATCTTCTTGTGTCCATAAAACATATATTTGGAATTATGTATATCTACTTGTGCGTCAACACAGCAAATAAATTTTTTTTAAATTTGGTTTTGATGAATGAAATTTGGCATATAAAATTCAGAAAGAATTTGTAGATTTTTGTCAAATATGACACGGAATCCATTCAGAAGTCTGGCTGCTTCTGTACAAATGAACTTAGTATCTACAAAGATTTAAAAATTGACAGATGAAATCAAATAAGCAAATTTAACATCCAAAATGTGAACGGATCCTTATCAAATTGTGTACCAAATATGTCAAACGTCTGTGTCTATGTACGTTAGAATGCAAGTAAAAGTAAAGTTTTACAACAAGGAAATTCTACATGTGATTTTGTGATTATAACTAACTTTGGCTTCAGATGATCAGAAAAAGGAAACCAAAATCTTACGGTGAATCCAGTAAAAGCAATAAATTCAAGCCAAAAATCCGCATTTAGTAGATTTTGTTCGCCAATCTCCAATTACATTAGGTCCACAATTCTCTACGGAAAAAGGGGGATAAGACTTTTATTGAACAATACACTGAAGTGACAATAGTCATGGGATGACTGTTAATATCGTGTCGGTCCTCCTTTTGCCCGGCGAAGTGCAACAACTCGACGTGTCATGGAGTCCACAAGTCGTTGGAAGTCCTCTGCAGGAATATTGAGCCATGCTGTCTGTATAGACGCCCCTAATTGTGAAAGTGTGGATGGTGCAGGAGTTTGGGCACGAACGGACCTTTCGATGATGTCCCATAAATGCTCGATTGGATTCATATCGGACGATCTAGGTGGTCAGATCATGCGCTGATATTGTCCGGAATGCTCTTCAAACCAATCGCGAACAGTCCTGGCCCGGTGACATGGCGCATTGTCATCCATAAAAATCCCATCGTTGTGTGGGTATGTGAAGTCCATGAATGGCTGCAAGCAGCTGAAAATAACCATTTCCAGTCAATGATCGGTTCAGTTGCACCAGAGGACCGTGTCCATGCCATGTAAAAACAGCCCACACCATTATGCAGCCACCACCATCTTGAACAGTGCCTTGCTGACAGTTTGGGTCCATGGCTTCGTGAGGTCTGTGCCACACTCGAACTCTACCAGCTGCTCGTAACAACTCAAATCGTGATTCATCTGACCACGCCACGGTTTTCCACTGGTCTAGGGACCAGTCGATATGCTCACGAGCCCAGGAGAGTGGCTGCAGGCGATGTTGTGCTATCAGTAAAGGCACTCGAGTCGGTCTTCTGCTGTCATAGCCCAAGGAAGGCACATTTCGCTGCACTGTCCTATCGGACACGTCCCTCGTACGTCCCACATTGATTCCTGCAGTAATTTGACGAAGTGTTGCGTGTCTATTAACATTGACCATTCTACACAGACGTCGGCGGTCTCGGTCGTTAAGTGCAGGTGGTCGCCCACTGCGCTGTCCATGCCTGAAATTTCATACTCTCGGCACACTCTTGATACTGTGGATCTTGGAATGTTGAATTCACTAACGATATCCGCAATGGAATGACCCATGCGTCTAGCTCCAACTAACATTCCACGTTCAAAGTCTGTTAATTCTCGTCGTGCCGCCACAAATCACGGAAAACCTGTTCAAATGAATAACTTGAACACAAATGAAAACTCTGGAAAACGAACTGCGCATTTATACGTTTTCGCTGCGATACTACTGCCATCTGTATATTTGCATATTGCTATTCCATGACTTTTGTCACTTCAGTGTAAATGAAAAAGTTCCGAAAAGCCAGTTCCCTCTGATTTTCGTGACGTACATATTTTAAATACATGTATTCTTTTTTGTCTTAAAGAACGAAATGTTAAAATTAATATATTATAAAGCAAATTATTAAACCAACATATTATAAATTTTAATGATGATTGTAATTTTGTTTTTGCATATATATTTGAAATAAAAAAGGAATCGAAATTCAATAAAAATATAAATATATATCAAATATATTGAATACATATATATCAAATGTATTGAAATATATTTGAGCTTTGATGATCGTAAGATAATGTTACGAAAATTCTTACCAGAACGAGGCAAATAAAATGCAAATTTTACTATCCACGAAACATGTATTAAATCTAAGAACACAAGATACAAATACACAGCAAATTAATACTATTTTATCCTCTAATTACGAATAACCGCAAAGCTTTAGAAAGCACGCCAAAAAGAAAAGATGATCATTCAAGCTAAGCCAACTAGGGTAGCTCGTTCTCTGAAATGACTCTCCGCTCCTCCTAAACCACGCCCTATATAGCTTTCCTTTAAAGTGGGCGGGTCAAACGCATAAATAGCGTAGACTCTCCAGATGAGTGTGGAAATTCCTACAAATTCCCCTAGGATCAAATCTTTATTTCTTAGCTTCCACTGCACATTTTAGTGTGTAGTAAAAACTGTTAGTGACCGTTATGTCTTCAACACACCTACATCGCCGATGAAGTTAAATATGGCTATCTTCTGTTGAAAATTAACTTATAACAGTCTTTAATCGTGGAAACTCGACTCTACTGCAAACTAATTTTATACAATTAAATTATTTACAATTGTATACAATATTTACATATAATTTACAGAAAATTCATAAAAATAATAAGAGGGAACATTAGAAGATGATTAAATTAAATAAGCCATGTGATAAATTTTGGTAATCCTACATAATTAAACAAATTAATCTCTTTTGAAAATATAAAGAGCTAAATTAAAAAAAAACAGTAATTTAATACACATTCTTATAATTACAGCAACTTTATTTCAGGTAGATATCTATTATCTACCTGTATTGTCTATTGCATTATTAATTAGGAAAATTTATATATACCTTAATCGATCATGATACTTAGAACTCTAAAACACGTGAACTTTCCTTTTCTTAGTCAAAAAATTATATAGTTACTGTCACGATTAGTATTACGGATAAATATTGAATGTGTAAATCGATTAATTATTTTCACCTGTCGTTATTAATAATGACTGGTTAATATCGTTAACCGTAATACTTAAGTACCTCTTAAAGTCAGTGTGATAAATCGACTTCACCGGTTAAATGATTGTTATTAATAATCGTAATTAATAACACTGATGATACATAAGTAATTCTTTGCAATTAATCTACTTTCTAAAAATAATTTTCTAAGCATTCGATCTCTTCACTGTAATTTTAACTTCTAATTTAAGCATAACATTATTTTCCTCCAGAACCAAAACGGTGTGTTGGCAAATTCCTTCTTGAAAAGTTATAAATTCATTTTTTTTTCGCGCGATATTGTTTTTTTTTTTCTCTGCTTGGTTTGCTAGGCAATATTTTCTTGGTTTGAATAAAGAAATTGTAATAAAAGATAATTAAACTATCTTCTTAAAATCATGAAGAATAATTATTTTACAGAATAATTGTTAATTGCTGGTTTTTGAAATTAAATAAGAAATGAGAATTTGAAGTGACTAAAAAAATTCCTTTGAGAAAACATATGATTCCTTTGAGAAACATATGAAAACATATAGTGAAAAAACGAATTTGTTTTAAACTAGTGTGATATTATTGAAAAGTAAATTAATTTTAAAAAATTGTATTATTTTAAAAATAAAGGTGATTTAGACACTTGAAGTTTTTTTTTATAATTAAGTAATTCTTATGTTTGAAAATTATCATCGGAATCACAAGTGTTTAAATCCATATATCTGTTTTTTATATTCGCTATAAAATGCATTTCTGTGAAAATGGCATTCATACTATAAAGTTGAGACAAATTGAAGAGGGGTTACAAAAAGAAAAAAAAAACATACTTTCGGCTCCTTGTTTATCGAAAAATTAATTGCTTTGGATAGTCAATGAATTCGCTAGCTCAGTTATTTTTATTATTCCAGTTAAATTTATAACAAATAATTTCATATTTATATGTAAGCTGTTTCTTCAACAAAAATATTAAAAATATTCTGATCACCGTTAGCAATCTATGACATTTTATTTTCATAGTAATACGTCTGTTTTTCTTATCATCCCAAATGGTCAAATTTATATGACATTTAGAAGTGTATCTTCATAAAATGGTGGTCAGGACGTACACAAAAATATAAACCTCCCTCTAAAAAGGAATAATTACTTGCATATCTCCCAATTGACTCTAAAATTAAAATTGAAATATTGCCTAATAACTAATGCGCAAAACATTTTTTACTTGTATAAATTACATTCTACAAAGTAATCTTAGTTTCATAATGCCAATTAATTTTAATTGAGATATTGAAATTTCATTTTTAGTATTCTGAAAGCATTAAATTACGGCATTACAAATAAAAAGTAAAAGAAACAATGCAAAGAAATAGTATATGAATTTTGAAAAAAAATTTGATGTCAGAAAAAATATGAAAAAATAATATTTTTTTTTCTGAAAAAATTGAGCTTACTGACTTAGGTACTTAAATTTTACTATTAAAATAGAAAGAATTTACTTCCTAAAAATATGATTTTACTATTTATTTTTACTTCATAGTCATCAAGTATAAAACTAATTTTAATTACAATAATTTTACGCTACATATTAAGTTATAAAATTTACATTGCAAACTACCATGTATTTGAATAGGATACTGTAAGTAAATTTACTGTAATGTGCACAATATGAGGTGGGCACTCTGCAATAAAATGTATAATTACATTTTGGAGGAACAAAAGCGCCATAGCAATTATTTAAATTGAGAATTAGTATGAAAAACCTATTACATACAAAATTCAATTCTAAAATATAAAGAATCATATATTAATAATAAGAAACACAGGAAAAAAAAGGCCTTATAGTCTATGAATAGCATTCCTATGATTTTTTTATATTTTCAGAAGTTTTTTTTACTAAAAAACATAGAAATTCGTTTGTATTTTTAATTGACTGAAAATCTAATTAAAATGTTGCAAAAATCTCTTAGAAGTACACATCCTTATTCTCTTTACTATTTTCGTTCGAAATTTCATAATTTTGTCAAATGGTCTATATTATAATCAACCAACAAAATTGACAGAAAAAGACACACACTTTCGAATTTAGCATTAGTACTGATAATTGCAAAGTGATTAATAAATATAAATGGCAATTTTCTTTAACAGGTCTCAGAAAGACATTACAAAAATGACCAAAAATCATATCTTATAAAACGACTTCAAAATGTTTTAATGTAACTTTGCTAAATTTGTTTAGAAAATTTAATACTTTATCACGTTAACCACTTTAGAAATGTTTAAATAAGAAGTGCAAACATCGTTTGAATGAAAATTTTGTTATTTTAAGAAAACACAAAATAAATATTCATTTCGCTGACCTAATTAAATAAGATTAGATAAAATGCACATAAATCCCTTGATACAATGGGGAAAAAAATCTCAAATAGATTTAATAACATTATACAATGTTCTTTTCAATAATAAGTAACGTATATTATTTCACCTATAGAAACTCTAAATCTTAGTTATTTAGAACCGATTATTTTAAATATTTACCATACAAGTCTAAATACTACTTCCCTTCTTTACTTTACTGTTTAAAGGCAGCAAAAATACTTTATTTTTTATTTCTAATTTAAGAAATATAATTGCACATATATTTATCTCGAATTTAAGAACATTGTTGCACATATATTTAATCTTTGCTAATATGAGTGCCATGGCATTTTATATCCATGCATATCAAAAGAAATAGTGATAAACTGTGCGGAATTAATTTATATATTATTTTTCCATATCCAAAAGGATATGAGGATCAAGAAAGATCAGTTGTAACCTAGCCCTACCATTCGTCTGAGTCATAAACCAATGAAAAATGCCTTACTCATATCAGCATTAGAAAATTAAATTTCATTATGATAACTAAAAATAGGACATTAAAAACATAAAAGTGTAATATGAATAAGAATATGAAATTGAAAACTATAAAATTTATTACTATCTTCAAAAAATTTGAAAAAAAAATTCAAATCAAAATACACAAGTTTTAATAATGGAATTAAAGCACACAGTTAAATATTTGTAGAAACAATTAAGTGGTTTAATTTAATCGCATCTATGAAAAATATTAAGAAAAACATTTAATTCAAACGTTGTAAAACATGCATCTAAATTCTGGAAAAATTGCAATTGGTATCACTTACAAAGGATATTTCTAAATTTTAAAATGATGTAGAGCTTGTTTTTATTTAAAAATACTCCCTAAATTTATGAAGAAAAATATGAAACCTCTATTTAATTTAATAAATTTCAGCTAATTATTCTACTTTATAACACGAATAACTGATTCCGAGTTTCTAGGATATTAGTTACAATAACAGACTACAGATGGCGACACAATAATTTCAAGTATTTTGCAATTTTGGATGGGGGGATTTAATGAAAGGAAAATTAATTTCGATCTTGTCATAAAAAAATCATCAGTAGTTTTTAATCCTCTTTTTTCAAACGAATGAAAAATGTTTTCTAATTTTGGGATAAGATAAAGAAAACAACAAGAATGCAATGAATAATGTCATATATAAATGTGATACAACAATACAAATTACACATACAATTTTATTGATAATAATTTATTTTCGATAAAATTTCTTAATTTTGAGAATTTTCAGCAACAAATCTGTTAATTGATTTCTTCATTTAATTGTAAGAGAGGTAAAATTGTACAATTTAAAATATTTTTCATAATAATAATATTATTAACATGAATTAATCATAATTAGAAGGTAGTTAAGATTATTATTAATGCCTTTTTTTATCATTAAGATCTGTATAATTGTCATATAATTTAATTCCAAAATTATGTTTTAATGCTGTAACGTAATACGAAGTGTTATCGATTTCCCCGATAGATGGCAGCAGTAAAGAAAAGAATATTTCCTCGGAAATAAAACTGATGAAACAGAATTCTCCAAGATTCTGTAAGAAGTAATACGCTAGATAAATAATCAAATTGTTAAAAAAAGGGGAAAAAAAGAAAAAAGGAAAAAGCGGATATTAAAAAAATACTATTAAAGGAAAACGAAAATAAAATATTTTTTCTTAACAGAACTTAATTATTAATATTTTATGTCATTCCGCAAATTTAAGAAAAACACTGCATCCCA
The DNA here is from genome assembly GCA_026289955.1 of Argiope argentata. Classification (NCBI taxonomy): domain Eukaryota; kingdom Metazoa; phylum Arthropoda; class Arachnida; order Araneae; family Araneidae; genus Argiope; species Argiope argentata. Next base: position 6,692,317 of record JAOUZG010009736.1, read on the forward strand.
AACAAGAAGATTTTATGAATAATATTATCGGTATCTTAAAAATGTAAATAATATCATTTAAACATTGATTTAAAACAAAGTTGATTAATTAAAAAATTAAAATCTTTGATTTTTGTTGTATTAAGTTTCAGCGATAATCAAACTATATTATAGTTAAAATTGACTGGGAAAAAAAATTGTGAAATTGATCAATGGAATTCAAAAAGGTAATTTATAAAATGCAATGATAGGAAAATTTGAAAATGAGATACTGGTTTGTATAATCTTTAATGATAGTTAGATGTAGTAGAGTATGAAATCTGACTGAGCAAAAGCATAGTATTCGTAAAAAATCTGCAATTTTTTTATGTTGATCAATTTACTATGAAACACAGTTAGAAATCAATATTTCTAAGTATAATTTTTTTAAAAATGCATTTACTGTTTATTTACAACTGAAGTCTTTTCCAGAGAGTTCTATTTATTTCCGTTTATTTCAACTATTTTGATTGAAAAACGAAAGCATTTGAATGAGGGAAAAAAATGCAAAACATAAAAAAATAAGAATAAAATTTTTTGTTTAAAAAATATAAGCGCAACACCTCAGGAAGCTACATTGTTTATAAAATTTTTGAAATGAAGCAATTTTTTCACCAAGTTGCATAATCCACATTCAGTTGTTTTTAAAAATAAATTATATTATTAAGTCAGTTTTAAATATAACCATTTTTTCACATTTCTACAATATTAGTACATTTTCATAACAATATTAGTACTATTTACAAACAATATTAGTACTACAATAATAGTAATAAAAATGAGTTATATAATGATTTCATAGATGGCGCCACGAAAATACTGCATTTCCTACCATAGCTAGCACAAGTCCAAAGAATGAGTTAATTATATTTACAGTTCTTAACTAAAGAATAGAGAAAAAATATTATTTCAATCGTTTTTATACTTATTCGTATAGTCGTAGAAAATACAAATTCAAGCACAAATGCTGATTTCAAACATTCTTTAGAGAATCAAGAGTGACATCAAAATGAAAAACACAAACATATGTTCACCAGATGCAGACAATGGTAATTTATTAAAATAATTAAATAAATAATCATTTGTTGCTTAACATATAATTTCCATGTAATTAGAGAAAATAAATTTAAACATACTTGATTCTAACATCATTCACAAATTAGCAAAATACGCTTATTTAATTAAAAGGAAAAAGAAAAGGAGGAGTATTCTAAATAATTTTTACATGTATAGATAAAATATGATTACTTAATTAACAATTGAAATAAAAAATTATAATGGGAGAAGTTAATTATTTTTTGGTTCTTGCTATTCATCTGAAAATTCCAGCGAGTTAATCAAAATTTCTGATAAATTATAAAAAGCATATTTAAAAGTATTTTATAATAAATACTTTTAATATATAAAAGTATTTAGAAAATATTAAGTTTTTAAATAATAAATTTCTTTCTCAAATTAAAAAGAAATCAACTGAAATAAGAAAAACATTAAAATTTGGTTGATAATTAAAATTAATCAGGTAAGTATATTTATATATAACTGATATAAAAGGACTCCATCACTTTCTTTAGTAAAGGCTATAGTTTTTCTTTTTAAGACCCTGAGCTCTCTTTTATGCCATGAAGTTGATTAAAAATGAAATGCGAGCAATATTTGAGAATCACATATTGATAGAAATTATTACAATTGTTATATGTTCCATTTTCGATAGTAGTATGGACATTTTCATTATATGTCAAAAATTATATATATTTTTTTTGGTCAAAAATTTATGAATTGAAGATTTGGGTGCAAAAAATAACAAATCTATCTAATGAAAATTTAAACATCAGTAAATAGCCCAGAGGGGGAATTGATAGTTTGATTATTTTTGGGTGGGAGGGGTTGGGTTTCAACAGAGTAAATTTCATTTTGAAAAGTTGAGAATTTTTGCTTCCTGTTTTAGTACACAACTAATAAAGCGCGATTAAAAAATATAATACTCTCATTTCAATATGGTTAAAATAATCAGATTAATAACTTTTTTCATAAATATCTAAAATTATTTTCCCAGAAACGATTTGTAACGAGCCCTTTATTAATTAAATTAATAAAAAAATGTGTTGCTTTCCAATAAAAACCCACAAAAGCAAACTAATAAGGAAAATTGATTTCATACTCAAGTAAAATTGAAATTATCTTTACAATATGTGTCAAATAATCTTTACATTGAGTGTAATTTCTTTATTATTTATTCAAAATTTTAATAGCTATAATTTTTGAAAATGACGATTAATAACTTATGATATAAAATTATATTTAATTATTTTAAATCATATTTATAAATAGAATATAAACTGCTTTTCCCAATGCTGTAAGTAAATCTTTCTATTGTATTGTTTGACATAAATTTATTTTTGAAAAATTGGTATTCTGAAAGACAGAAAGAATATGAATCTCTCAAATAAACATATGTATAATATCAGTTCTTAAATCTTAATCCTTTTTTTAATTTTATTTTGTAAACAATAAAATAAAAAAGGAATTTTTTAATTATATATAGTGAATTCAAGCGAGCCAGAGTATATGTAGCGTACTGACCACCGCCACGAAGTCGTCGAAAGTGATGGCGTACGTCTTGTGCTCCCGGGCCTTGGAGGCGAGGATCTCCCTCTTGGACGGCTCGATGCATTCCTGGAATTCCGGGCTCTCCAGGGCCACGAGGAAATCGTCCCATGGAATTTCGCCGAATCCCTCGTTGTCGAACTGCAAATCACAAGCATGTTACTAACAATTTAAATGCATTCATGCATTTGTTTATTTATAGAAAAAGGAATACTCAAATGAATTATTTCTATGGGAAAAATCCGCTCTTCGAATGCAAAATAAACGGACATTATTAATTCTCATATTCTCATTCCAAAACTCTAAAATTAACGAAGATTGGATTTTGCATTTTCCTTCTTTTTGAAATGAGGATTTGAGTTCATGAGAGTTCTTTTTTTAAAAAGAACAAAAAAGATTATAAGATCGATTAGAAATTCTGGAGAAGATATACATGAATAAATGAACACCCAAAAATGAACATTCAATTATGAATTTTATTTCTTTTTACTTTAAATTTCTGCAATTTGAAAATCAATAGTTTTTGTAAAACGATTTGCTCTTAAATTTACTATTTTAATATTTATATTATTTCGAATAGAATCAGCTCTATGAAATAAATACTATATTCGATAAAAGATTTTCATTTTTTTGCTTTCATACATGGCTGTTATTTTAGAGATTAGAAAAAAAATCTTCTTTTATTGTCTAAAATATAATTTTAATTTACTTTAAATGGCGGTTCAAACGTCATTTAACGTTTTGATCGTTCAAATCCATGAGCCGAAACACTTGGTAAAGAGGATGGATAGTATTTCTATTGGTCATAGCAGCCCTGAAGCATTTAGGTATCATAGGTGAAAGAAATCGGACTCCGCTTCCGATATATATGACAGTAATTTATCCTACAGAAGAAATTGACCCGTATTATTCTCTTTGAAATTCACAAGGAAAAGTAATAGAAGCCATTCTTATCGCAACATGGGATTAATTGATTGTTGCTATTGTTCTCGTGCTCCGCTTTACAACGGAAGGAGGGGTGCAATAGCTTCGGAGGGTATGGACCTTTGAAGGTTCGAGGGCTGAAGTCTGACTTCATGCTAACACACGTCACAAACCCTTTCTACGGGGAGAACTTCATTCTTGCATTTCATTAATACATCCACAGATCGTAATTTAGATTTGAAAGAGAGTACGATCATTTCTGATCGATTATTGTGGAATAAAGGATGCGGTTTAGGGGAATCATTACAGTTGGTTCTAGTTTTCTTTTTCACTATTGTCATAGACTCTTTTAATTCGAAGGATGGTGCGTAGCTATTAACCTTATCAGATAAGTTCCCGGATAATTTAATAGCAATTACTATAAAGTGATTGTATTTAATACAAACACTGTTTTGCAAACTATGATAAAGCGAAAATTTTAGACCGTAGTGGCGATTGATACTAATTATAGTAAAGCGATTGTATTCATTATGAATATTTTTTGCAAACAACGAAAGGGCGAAAAAGTTGGGATTAACTGGTGTTTTAATTATAATTATAATAAGACAATAGCATTTATTACAAACAATTCGTTGCAAACAACGCTAGGATAAAAATACTTGGAATACAGAATAGGAGGAAATTAAAAAAAAATTGTGAACTTAATTATTGTCCTGTACGATTTCTTTCGTTGCATGGGCAAAATAAATGTGATATTACAACCGACTACTACGTAAATTAATCTATTCTCTATGTGTAATTTCAATTCATTTACTGCCATACTAAAAGGATAGATTAAGACAGCCAATGAAATGAAAATGCAAGACGTAATTTCAGAAAATTTAAATAGGTATATGCAAAGTGTGTAAGTTACTATCGAGTTGTGTGGTATAAGGGCTGCGATAATGCTTCATTATATCTGGTATTAAACAGACTTGTCCATAGGACCAACAGAAGTCACATGCAAAATTATTACATTCACTAACAAAAATTCGAACAATGATCCATCTCTTCTGTTTTCTACTATTGTTTATAAGGGAATTATACCCATCTGTAATCGGCGTACATTTTTTTAATAACATAGCAATTTCCACGGTAAAGAAAATAGAATAAAATAACCATTCTACACTCATGTCCATAAATTAAGGATAATGTAAATTCAGGAAAAGAAAGAGTCGGAAGCAAAACAAAATGTGACTGATTTGTAAATCCTATTTATTAAACAAAAGCCAAAGAGTAAAAAAGAGGCTAAATGTTTGATATCATTAATAAAAATCACAATTTTTTGCTCTCTCAAGAAAATTACACCCTCCCTACAAAAACCAATATTACATGGTTGATATGATGGTTAATACATATTGCCTTCCAGACGATATAATACAGTCCCTACAAAGTACCAAATTATTTGTCTGATCATGGGGAATATTCCATCTTTCATCAAGCAATGCTTTCCGAAGTTCTCGTAGACATGTAGGAGGTGGTTGACGGGTTGCAACTCGTCGGCCAAACATGTCTCAAACATGCTCTACTGAATTCAAATCCGTAGAGAATGCTGGCTAGTCTATACGGGTAATGCCCTTCGATCGAAGGTATTCGTTTACGATCTTTGCACGGTAAGGGCGGGCACTGCCATCCGTAAACACAAATTCTACGCACATAGTGCCTCGAAACAAACGCACATGTTGTTTCAGAAGGACATCCCGATAGATTTGGCCTTCCACGGATCTAATTTGAACATACATATCAGTTCTGGAGCCCAGAATAATTTCTCCACAAACGAGCAATCCTGCATCACCGTAAGGGTGTTGTTCCATGATGTTGTATTTTTGGTAACGGGTACTTGGCGCTGCCTATATAAAAGTCCTGAGAGCATCAGTCTGCAAAGCTAAATCTGGACTAGTCGGATCACATAAGCCCACTATTGCGGGCAATACATGCTCTCTAGTCCAAGCCAACCACAGGCGACAGTGAGTTGCAGCAAGTGGACACACATAGACCAGTCTGGCTTAAGAGTCTGTACATGGTCTGCCTTGAAACTGCCGAACCAATGGCTGAAGAGAGCTGACGAGGCAAGTCTGATGCTGTGCTCCCTTTGTTTTTTTTTTGGCAGTAACTGTCAAATACCAGTCCTCATTCGATATTCTAACTCGGGGGGGGGGATGACCTATGTTGTTACGTCTACTCCCATTGCTCTCATTTTGAAATCGTTGCCAAAGACTGGAGATTCCAAGTTTCTCGGATACTTCCAGCTGGGTACGCCCACATTCCAGACAGCCGATGATTCTACCAAGTAAAGAAATCCTCCAAATGTGTCCTTTGTGTCGTAACTATGTGGTTATTGCACTGAAAATTTCATAAAGCGATTGCAAAATATTTTACTTCTTTGCCTGTGTTCCTTATACATCAATCTCTTACGCTCTCGTCATTGTGACGTACTATCGGTTGCAGTTCAGGCTCCATTATCCTTTCTTGATTACAAATCAAAATTACGAGGTAAATTCTTTAAAAAATTTCGGGTTACTTCGAAATGAATACTGTTATGTTTTTAGCGTAGAGAGTTCGGATTGAATGAACTTTACTTGAGGACAGCACACACAAATTTATTTACAGCTATTTACTCGATGACTTGATAAAGTAAAACTTCAAATAAAAAACAATCCCGCAGTCAACAGTCACTTTCAGCGTAAATGCTAGCTTTCGCACAATAGAAAAACAAACTGCAGAACAGCTATCGTGTAGCACAGTAAATAACAAGTCACAGCGAGCTCAATTATACAACCTTAACAGCAAACGTAAACGCAGCTCACTAGTAATAAGCAAGAAAAGTAATCCACTATTCCAGCGAGATGCTTCTCTTCCGAGAGGAAACTGTCGAACTACGGTAGTCCGTCCCTTATATAGCCGAGCAAGCGCGCGCCCAAAAGTACGCAGACCTTCATATACGATCCAGTGGCTACCAGAATATTCCTTTCGCCAAACCAATCCGGCTAGCGTGAAGCTCCTTGTCAAACGTCGTCAATCGTTTCTCCTTCCGCGCATTTTCACGGCGTTCGGCCGCTTGTAACAATATCAATTTGACAAATCAAATGAAGGCTAATTTACAGAAGTTTCATTAAAATAGTAAATTCATTATCTAACGTTATATAAATGTTATAGGATCAGTTTTGTTAGAATGGAAAAAGGAATCCAAAATAATCAGTTCAATGAAAAGAACAATTCGAATATATTCGAATTGCGCCTTATAGGAAAGGCAATTTTCCAGATATCAGGGTGAATATGGGGCGATTACATTGAAACGACCGTTTTCACAAAGTCGAGTAGGAGCTCGTCCTGACTCAAAGGCGACTATCGAGGAAAATGGGCGAGTTTTACCCGAGCGATGCGATCATTGGTCAACTATTTAGCGATCACTCTTACTGCTTGGTTAATACGGCGCAATACAATACACAAAATCTTTTTTCTGTATGTAGCATTTATCAAAAACAATGCTGTCATATAATTCGAAAACTTTTACTGTCAAAATGGATTTCCAATTAAGAAAAAGTCAGAATGTAATAAATATCATGGTAGCAGATATTCATTTTCAATGTTATTTTGGTTTCTAAAAGAGAATCTTCCTGGAAAAGAAAATGTGCCTAGCTACAAATTGTCCATGAATAGTTTCGGACGTAGGCTATTTAATTCATTTTTATTAATTGATTTTCCCAATCTCTAGATGCAAGACGAACTGAATAATTAAAGCATGAAATTTCAAAATCCGCCATCAGTTACTATACCACAGCCGGATATGGTGTTCATGTAAAGTGTCATCATATTTTTAAATTTTGAAGTGTAGCTATGTTTGTAATAAGACAAATTATGGGGCAACGTATTTAAAAAAAAGAGAGGAGTAATAATTTACTAATTTGTTCTAAAATGAATTTATGAACAGTGGAAATTGCTGTTTTTTTCTATGATAATGCCCTTTGCAGGTATACCTGTTAATTACAAATTAAATTTTACTTGATACAAGAAATACTTTGCATGCTTTCGTCAATCAAAGGTAAACACGCTAATCTGACTATTTTAGAATAACATATTGTCATGTTTTTTGTCGTAACGGGTTCGGATTGAATGGACTTTATTTGAGGACATCACAAACAAATTTATTTACAGGTATTTACAGGATGACGTGATAAAGTAAAACTTCGGCTAAAAAAACAATCCAGCAGTCAACAGTCACTTACAGCTTAAATGCAAGCCTTAAGCACAATAAAAAGAGACTGCAAAACAGCTATCGTATAGCGCAGCAAACAGTAAATCACAGCGAGCTCAATTATACAACGTTAGCAGGAAACGTAAGCACAGTTCCCTAATAACAAGTGAGAAAAGTAATCCGCTAGTCCAGCAAAACGCTTCCCTTCTGAGAAAGAACCCTAACTAACTGCCAGGTTACGGCAACCTGCCCCTTATATAGCAGACTGAGCGTGCGCCCAAAAGCACGAGAAGCAACGCGCCGCTTCATGAAGAATCCAGCTGCTACCAGACTATTCCTTTCACCAAACCAAGCCGGCTGGCGTGAAGTTCCTGGTCAAACGCCACCAACTTTGGCGAGTTTTCGCGGCGCTCGCCCGCTTGTAGCAATATTTTTTTTCCCGCTAAAACTTTGATCGTTTTGTGTATGATTTACGTTTAGATTATGAAAAATATTCTGAGACAAGATGAAAAAAAATTATTAAAGGAACTTTAAGCTTACAAATACAATTATCTGTTTCGTGCTGATAAACATCATTATCGAAAAACAAACAGACGCAATCATTAAGGCTAATTAATTGCTCGTTTCTGTTGGTTTAATTGTTGGAGAATTTCTTGGTGTTTTTATAAGAGAAACACAAAGGCAATCAGATTTCAAATATTTCACCAAGACAGCAAATATCCGCGTATAGGAGATAATTCTCTATCCTAAAATATACAAAATATCATAATTTTCCTTTATTATAAATTCTTTTTTTCATGGTTAGATTGGCTAAACTAAGTGGAAGCACAACCATCACGCTTTTAAAATGATATTAAAAGAATATAAAGTCCTTTTTCATGTTAATTTATATTTAAGTTGATTTTCATCAATAAATGTGTTATTGAGAAGAAAAATGGCAATAAATTATTCAGAAAAGTGGTTACATTATAAACTGAATCCAATTTTTGGAATGACTCAATTTAAGAATAATCGTACAAGAATAAATTAGCTATTTCTAAATAGGAAAATTGATTTAAAAGAATATTCAAGAAGAATAAAGAATATACAAGATTGTAAGCATGGATAGTATCGATAAAACATAAACAACAAATTCGAGTGTGAAAAATAATCTATATTAGACTGAAAATAAGTGAAAGGATATAAATCCTAAAACCTACAGAGCCCCTTTGAAAAACTTTCCTCTAACTCAGAAAAATTTCGCAGTGCGATATAAAATTACTTTCAACAGAAAATACTTAAAAATATAAAGCTTTTCTAATTCCCTTTAGACATTATTATTTTGTACTGAAAACGTTCTGAATGTTCTCAAAAACAATAAAACGTTGTTATATAGAACTGTTTTTCTTTTTCTTTTCCTTTTCTAAGAATAAGGACTGCAAAACAGTGCCGAGGAATTTCGAGTGTGACAGTAAAATAATATATTTGAAAAGTTTAAAACGCTTGTGAAAAATAATAAAATTCAAACCTTGAATGGCTCTCTACTATTTTGTGTGTGTGTATATATATATATATATATATATATATATATA
>JAOUZG010009736.1:6732277-6763639 GCA_026289955.1 Argiope argentata
CACACACACACACACACACACACACACACACACACACACACACACACTGTTTTATAATACTAAAGAAAGAAATTTTAGAAATATTAGATCACTCTTAGGGTTTTATAAGTCTTAAAATTACAAAAAAATACTGCAGTTGGAAATCTTTACAATTTTCTATTGAAAATATACAGAACCATAAAAGCAGCATATCAGTGCAAAATATCCAGATTCTAGTTTAATTAGTTAGATTGGAATCTCATGTTAAAGCAATATTTTAAGTATTTTGGTATGGCACCCTAGTTTTCAGTCGGGATCAGATAACAAGGACAAAATCTGAACTGGAAGCACAAGTGGAAGGATATTCAGATTTGCTTGATTAGTGAAGTAAAATCTTTCATTCTCATAGGTGAGATTTTAATCACCTTTTGTAAGTGAGTACAGATTGCTTTCATTTTATGATTTGTTTCGAAGAAAATCCTCAGAATAGGTATTAGAATTAAAATGACATAAAAATCCTAAAAGTAAGTTACAGGTAAGATAAAATGGTTTTTTAATATGACATCATATGAATGTACTCGATTATAAGAAATTAAAAAATAATATTCTTTATTCTTTTGCTAAAAGTGAGAAGCAGGTTTTAAATTTTTCAGAAGATAAAACTTTCAAACAGATATATTCAATCAGAAAAGTATAGTAAAATTTATAAGTAGAATATCTGTTTATCTGTCTTTATTTTATATACAATTATATTCTTTATCATTTATGCAAATCTTTGTAATTGATTGTAGATTAAACTTTTTTTATTTATTTTTAATGAAGTTCATCTATATTTATACAAAACCAAATAGGAGTAAGGAGTCACTTTATCTTTGAAGATGGAAGTGTCATGTGATGCTTCGAAGGTAAAAAGACTCATTGAGGTAAAATATTTTTTCCCTCTTTTTTTATTTTCTCGCATAAGAAATATGGTGAAAGCATAGTTATCTTCAAAGACTTCAAATTCGAATTTTTGACGAATCTCCACTGAATACACTTTATAAAACACGTACACGTTCACTGTATTTGAACATGATAAATTAAAAGCGCTCAAAGCTAGACGGATGAAATTTGGTTTAGGGAATTTAGACTAAATTTATAGATTTCTATCAAATTTTGTTCAGAGAAAGTTTGTGTAATGGTAACTGTCTGAGCACTTAAAAAATATCTCGGGGTAATTTGAAGTTAAAACATTTAATGAACATAGACAGCGTTACATTACAAATAAACAAAGACAAGCTATTAAACATTTACAGCTACAAAGCATATTAATGGGACAAGAGAAATTTAGCTGTTTACTCGAGGAAAGTCCGACTCGGTCTGGAGGAAGTTCTCTTTTAAGCCACCAGGAGGTGGCAGGGCTGGAATGTAGCAGTCCCGCATTTACGGAATTTATTGTTCCACTACATTTGCCTATTCTGGCAGCTTGAATAAAATTTAATACGATTATTGCAAAATGAAGAGAGTTGGATAAATAAATAAAACTCGGTATACATATTTAATATTCATAATGTAGAAATCTTTAAAAATTTGAGGCAAATCTGACAAGGGGTCGACCATCTGAAATTCTGTTCTTTTAGAATTTTATAAACGCAATGACTTTAATATATCAAATTTGGTGTAGGATTTTGCGATTGCAATTGTAGATTCATATCAAAATTGGAACGAAATCTATTCAGAGGAAGTCTATCTGTCAGACTATTCGAGTATAAGTGAAATCCATTATCCATAAAACATAAAGAGTAGACAGATTAAATTTGACTCAAAAGATTTAATAGCCAAAATATTGATTCTTATAAAACTTTCAACAGAACCTGTCAAAAGGATAATAATCTGTTGGCTGTACTTAAATGCAATAATTCATAAACTCATTGACTTGAATCAAAGAAATTCGGTACGACCTCCTTGTGATTATAACTATAATTCTGTGCTCATTTTAATTTCAATAGGTTGATGCAAAAGGCGTTTAAAATGCGTAGTCAATACAAATGCCAAATTTACGCCAAAGATCTATATTTTTTTTATTATTGTTCGCCAAAGCTATACAAGACATTCGTGTTCTTATCCAAATTTCATTAAAAAAAATTGTTGTTGTTAGTAATGGCACTTGCCATGGACATACATACTAACAGCCTTCAGCAATTTTAAGCCAAACGAGTGTTTCTTGTTTTTGAAGAAGCGTCAACTAGGGCCAAGAGTACGACTTTAGCTACACCTTCACACATGCTTGCATGGCCCTCCTTTTACTGGGGGCACAGTCACAGATCTCACACAGAACAACCTTTCCCTGACCGGGACTCGGACAAGGAATGCCCAGAACACGAGGAAGACGCGCTACCTCTGCGCTAAGACGGCGGCAAATTATTTGTTGTTATATGACAGAATAAATTCTGGTATAACAAAGGGATATGATGGAAAATTTCGTGGAGACCACCCCCAACGATTAGGAGACAAAGTTTGCACTCAAATAGTGTCCTTAGTAATAACTATTGGGACAGCGGTGGTCTGATGGCAAGGACCCGGTTTGTGAAGCGGTTTCAAGGTTCGAAGCCCGATTCCACCGAAGAACCATCGTGTAAAGGGTTTTTTTGCATGCCAAATCCGCCTGGGGCAAACGTCCTACCGTTGGTGTGGTGTGATATAGAAATTGCATATTAACTCAGGTGTCGTCCTCGTCATCTGATCGCGATTCAAAATTACGAGGTCCGTCCCTATACTGCCCTAGTGTTGCTTTACAACGGAATGCTAATATAGATACTAAACTGAACTTGCTTGTTGCCTATGACGTATGGTATAAAGGGCAAGATAAAAGTATTAGAGAATATACGAGAAAGGTTTGCCGGCTTTCTGGCACAGAGGTAGCGCGTCTTCCTCGTGTTCTGGGAGTCCCGTGTTCTAGTCCCGATTTGGGCATGGTTGTTCTTCTGTGTGCTATCTGTGAGATGTGTGACTGTGCCCCCTCCCTATAAAAAAGGACTGTGCAAGCAATTGTGGTGAGTGTGTAGTTAAGTCGTACTCTTGCCCCTAGTCGGCGCTACTTCAAAAAACAAGCGACGATCCTTTCGGCTTAAATCTGCTGCTGTATCAGCTGGGGGCTTGTCCATAGGCAAGTGCCATAAGTAACAATAACGAAAAGGATTTGGAAAGACCACAGCCACTGGTTTTCCTTTAGTGAATGATTTTTATATCCCACAATTACAGCTGATGAGCCAATATAAAAAATTATCACCTTAAAGAAATCACCTAAATATACATCATGTTCACCATTCCCTAGATTCAAATCGATAACTTAACAACAACAAAAAATCTCAAGAAAATATTTAGTAGCAATTTTTTCAAAAAATCTCAAGAAAATATTTAGTAGCAATTTTTTCACAAGTTTTTATTTATTTTATTTTACCTTCTAGAATAATTATTGAATTCTCATTCCACAAATTTTATACTGATTCAAACTGGAGAGAAAACTCACACGAAAAATCAAGAAATTCATTACTCCTTCGAAATATAAAGAATTCTCGCGAGGCAATTACTACCAATACGGAACTATGCTAACGAGTGTTTGCTTCAAATCAAATTTCAAAAAATAAAATAAAAATCTCACGAAACTCGATATTCATAAGCTGAATATCACCTACATTTGTATCGGCGTAATGCCAGTGAATTAGTGCGTTCGTTAATTAACGAGGAGGTGAAAAGGACGAATTCACGGGCAGACGTTCCGTGACCCAGACTATTAAAAGCATGTTCCTGAAAACGCATTCAAAAGTTAATGGATATTTTTCAAAACAGCAGAAAGTAAATTTATAACTTCCGAATGCATATAAATGAGAATGTGAATATGAGAGCCTTATTAGTAAATTCAATTAAATAGAACAAATAGGGTAAATTCAATTAAGTACAAAGAATAAAACATTTACACTTTTATTTAAAAGCGAAGTTTTATAATGTCTGGTGACTATTGATACTTAAAAATAAAGCTAATTAAACTCAAAAGTATAATCGCCAAGTCTGAACTTAATGTTATTCAAACTAGAGATATACTTCATGTTATCATAATCCGTTTTGAATCGATATTTGAATTCCTTTTGGCATGTTTAATGGAGTATTTAAGCATTTTACGGTACTTACGTATTAGACTTCCATCGCCAATGAGTTGCTAAACCGCCAATTATGGCAATCAGTCAAGGGTGTATTCGTTGATTGTTATTGCCAAATTTAAATCCGTCGCCAAAAAGTTACTAAACCGTAGGCAATCGTTGGCGAAGACGGTCTAATATGTAAGTACCCATTTTGCAACCCCGGGCAATATACAACATGAGGCCCTTTATTGATTAAAGGTCGATATATTTGCAATATCAATTAATTTTTTAAATCAACATGTTAAGGAGGGTTTCTTTATCATGTGAGGGCGTGATGTTGTTTTGGCATGAGATTTTTGAAGCCACAAAATTCGTAGGCAACAAATTGGCGATTTATTGCTTTTGAGATATACATTTTTCGCTTTTATGGTTATTAGAAAAATTTAGAAAGTTGGCAATTTTGGCAATTTATCGCCAGTTAAAGTTACAACTTGATTTCCAAATTATTCATTCCCTGAATTCTTACGAATTATCTTAACTAATGTAAGTCATTAATAAGTTTGAGACAATCACGCGACTATCAGCTTACATATGCGTCGATATTTAGAAAAACAATGGGGTGTTTTTTTCCCCCATTTGAAAATTGGTCGAGCTAAAAAAACTTTACTTGCTAGCTAGAAAAATTGCAAACGTAAGTTCAAAAAATTATCAATAGAGAGAGGGGGGAGAGAGAGGGATATAGACAGACAGAGAAATGTCATGATTGTTTCTAAATTTTTTAACTAGTTAGTAACAAATTAATAAAGACAAATATTGACTTAAAAAATAAAAAAGGTTCTCACATGATAACTTAAAATTTGCGATCGAAGATTTCATTGTCTTTTCATTTTACTTTACTTCAGTAACTTCAAAATATGTATTATTTAGTTATTTTTTTAATCTGTATATTATAGAAATAAATAATGCAAGTAACGAAATTCATCAAAAATTAACTATAGTTATTATTAAATATCTTCTTATTGCAAATGAAAAGGTTTTTATTATTAAGATAAATTCTGGAGAAATAAGAGATAATAAATGCAATATTTAAAAATATCTTTTTTAAGGAGATATAAACCGGAATAAAATAAAGCCTGTTAAATGAATAACTAATATTATAACATATTATAAATAAGTAATTAGTTTTATGACAATCTAATTAGCAGTTATTTTAGTAATTATATATATAATACTAAAATTTTATTATTCATAGAATTTTCTTTTTTTACAAATCTTTTTAAATAATAGATCAATGTATTTTTATTTCCAACTCATTTTTTAATTTATCATCATATTTAGAAATTTATAACAGTTTTTTTTTTGTTTTAATAAATTCGAAAGAATGTATTAATTATTTTTTAATTTGCATATCATAGAAATAAAAGAAGTAACTTATAAAATTCTTCAAAAATTAACTATAATTATTAGTTTAAGATCTTCTTACTGATAAAAATATTTAATTAATATAATAGATTACGGAGAAATGATATAGGAAAAATATGCCATTAAAAATAACATTTAATGAATTATCAGCGGAATATAAGTTAGTCTTTTAAATGAATAATTAATACATCAGCGAATCATAAATGAGTAATTAATTTTATTGCAATTCATTTAATAAAGATTTTAGTAATTTGGAAATCTATGTATATTATTTAAAAATAAAAATAAATTCCTAATATTTTTAATTCATAAAATTTGGATTTTTACAATTTTTTTTATTTATCTGACGAATATGCTAACAATATTTTTTAATCGGCTTTATTGGGGCACGGATTTTCAACTCATCCATCATAAGCAGCTTCCTAGTCAGGAATATGTTTGGAATATGCTGAATTTTCAAAGCTCTCTGACGAAGAATCAATTTTTAATACAGTTTTTCAAGAAAAATGTTCTCAATTTTTATGTAATTTATGAATACTTGATAGCAAAAATTATTACTTTTAAATGAAATAAAATGTTTATTTATTAACATTAAAATAAATTCGACACAATTTCTTCTATTTAATAACATCGAATAGAAGAAGAATCGATTAATATGAAAACAATAAATATAAATTTTCAGAACAAAATTCATCATTTTTTTTTTGCTGAAGAATATTACATAATTATATTTTTTCTGCTAGCACAAATTTAAAGAATGTAAACAGTATAATATTTGATGCAAATTTCATGCAAGAATGTTAAAATTAAAGCACAAAGTAATTTTTTGAATTTTAACTGAATTTTGTTTTAATATTCCAGCATTATTTTCGAAAAGCTTCTTGAAATTATACTAATGAAAAGTTGCTGATACTGAATCTGGCATCATTTTAAAGTCCAAAGAAACCCAAACGAATTTTTAGAAATTTTTTATTCTTTAAGCATAATTATTATTTCAGAAATTTATTTTGTAGCCTTTATAATTAAATAAACTTATAAAATAAATTTTGTAGTATATTATTATAAGAATTAAAAATTATTTAAACACATTTTTGAAGAATATTTTAATTGCAAAAATATATTTTCACATTTTTATAACTTCTTTTGAGTATTTCTAGAAATTCTAGGCAACATATATTATGCATGGAACACTGAAATATGATTAAAAAATGTGGATAAAACATAAAATTACATATGTATTTTCGCGTTTTCGTCTTTTTTGTTCTGCGAAAATGTATTATTGTTGTAACAATTGAAGATTGAAATAAGCCATACCATGAAAATATTTTCTAGTATAAAACTGCAAGAAAGAACATGAAAAACAAAATAATGAAATTTCAAATACATCCCCGTATGATTACTGCACGATATTGGCTTCTATCAGATGTTATTGCCAATACCGAGAAACGAAAAGAAAATAGCAAACGATTTTCTTGAACATTGAGACATGAGTGTTTTTTTTAACGTTTCTCAATTTGGAGTCTTATTTCATTTGCATGTCGAGGAAAGCACACTAGTTTACAACTAAAAAACATTTTTCCACCAGAATAAAAAAAGAATAACGCCAAAAGCAGAAAGAAATTAATATGTTGGACAGGAACGCTTACAAAACTAAGCAACAAGAATTTAAAAGCAGTTTCTGTGCGGAAGCAGGGAAAAATTTGCATGCGTTTCGAAAAAGCCGTTTTTCATTCTTTTCTAAGAGAAAATAAAAGACTAAAAAAATCTTTCCTTCTTTTTCTATTATTATTTTAAAATTCGTACGTTCTCTTCACGAAGAATTCCGTTGGTCAATATTTTCTAATGTGAAAATAAATCTTTCCCCTTTTTTCCCCTTACACATTTTGTCCATGCATTCTGTACAATTGTTGATGCTGATAATCAACGTTTGAAAGGAACGTTAAAGTTTTTGTTCTAGATCTATTTACTGAAAATGAATACAAACAATGTCTTCATCTATTATTTTCAGATAAGTCTTCATATTTATTTTATTTATTTGCAGTACTAAATAAATTACAGATTGCAGAAACATCGTTCATCAAGCTATTCTTTAAAGAAAATGAATATTTATGAAAATCAATATGTTATTCCATATATTTTCAAAAATAAAAATGTTGAAAAAAATAAGATATGAAGATAAAATTGTGTTCTTAAATCAATTTTTAAATATTTAATTCAAACAAAGGTTTCATTTGTTATGTTGTCTTTAATGTCATTTTTAGGAAGCATATAGCAAATTAAATAGAATTTAATTGCAGAAATCCCTGCTACAGAATAAAATATTCTTTTTATTAGTTTCTATTTATTTTTTGCCATCTGTCTATTTATTTGCAAAAAAAAACCTAGCTCAGTCCTTATTAACATAATTTAATTGTAAAAAATTTAGCGACAACCAATTGCAGTTTGTTATATTTATTTTTCGAATCACACATCCACACCCCCTTTTGGCACTTAAAAAAAATTTTTTTTTGCCTCCTTTTTAAAAAAGGATTACATTACTGTCCTGATGCTTTCATTATTTCATCATCTGTTTGATAGTGTAATTTTTTTTTGAAAACAAAAATAAGACGAATTTTGTTTATCTGTGAAGTTTTACATATCTGTACAAATAAAAACAATGAGAACACAACGATACCATGGAAATTACAAGATAGATAAGCCGGACATTCAGTTTTTAATAATGGTATGATTGCATGGGATTAATCTCTAATAGAAAGATCAATGTACACAATAAACAAAAAGTTAGGTGGAAAATTAAAATAAAATGACTTTAATGCCTGATAATTTCTCAGAATCATGATTATGAAGTTATATCTATACAATTTAAATTAAATTAAATACAACCAATAGTCAAGGCGGTCACCAAAGACGATTAGTTAATAATAATAATAATAATAAAGCTTGTCCGTCTTTTGGCATCCCACAATTAAACGGTTTGATTTAGAGCTACAAAATTTGGTACAAACATATCAAAATTGAGGGAATGTGTATTTCTGAGCAATTGGTTAAAATTTTAATTTTAATTAAAATCAATTAACTTAAAATCATTACATTTTCTTAAAAGTTAAAAACTGTCGTTTTAAATAAAACTAGTATAGTTGGGCATTTTTTCCTTTGAATTTTGAGAATTGTTTTTTCAAATCATTTATTTATCGTTATTTTTAAGGTTATATTTCATAGTTACACTGAAATTCAATTTGTTTTCATTGCTCCAACAGATATTTAATTATTTAGCCTAATTTTTTTCATTGCTAAAAATAATTATGAAAGAATCTGTTTAATATTAGTGTGATTTACGCAAGGATTAAAAAAGAAAAGCAATATTCATTAAAAATTTAAAAGGAATAGATAAACAGGAAATTTTCGTTTTTAAAAGCATTAGGATAATATGTGCTTTGATTCCCTTTTGTACATGGCTCATTGACACACATAAAGTATTGGAAATAAGTAATTTGACAGTAATATAAAATGAAAATATCAAAGCTTTAATATTAATCACAGTTTATGCATCGTCATTTTCTTCCGGATATCACGAATCTTAAGATTTGTGAAAAGTGATTTAATTAAGAAATCTTTAATAGTATAAAGTAATTGTACGGTATAAGTAAAATATAATAATGTACTGAAACGTGTGATGTACAATAATGCAAAATGGCATGTTAAATAATGCAGCATGTAATTTACAATAATGCAAAGTAGGATATATAACAATATAATATGTAATGTATAATAATGTAAAATGTGATGTATATTAATAATGTAATATATAATAATGTAATATGTGATGCCTACTAATGAATTATATAACGTATACTATTGCAGTACGTAATGTATAATAATGTATTACAATGTATAATAATATAATATGTAACGTATACTAATGCAACGCATGTAATGTATAATATATAAGAATTATAAGTATGGTAATGTATAAGTTATTATAAGAGATTATTATTATTATAAAAATATATAAATGAATGCGACTTTCTGGCACAGAGGTAGCGCGTCCACCTCGTGTTCTGGGAGTCCCGGGTTTGAGTCCCGGTTTGGGCATGGTTGTTCTTCTGTGTGTTATCTGTGACCCCTGTAAAAAGGGGCTGTGCAAGCAACTGTGGTGAGCGTGTTGCTAAGACCTACTCTTGGCCCTAGTTGGCGCTACTTCAAAAGCAAGAGACGCTCCTTTCGGTTTAAATCTGCTGCTGTATAAGCAGGGGGATTGTCTACAGACAAGTGCCATAAGTATTAAAAACAACAACATATAAATGAATAGCATTTTGAGTTACATATAGGAAATTTAATTGAAATTAAACACAATTATTGGTTGGTGAAGTGGCTGTTTAACAGAGCTATTATATAATAATAATAATAATTTAGAATAATCAATGTTATATATTCTAAATTCAATAATACTGCACAATATATTGAAGCAATATAATAAATTATATATTTATCAATATTATAATTCACATTTTTTTTATGAATTTCACTTAGAGCTTATTCCCACCAATCAAGACGCGGGGAAGATGAAAAATGGGAGAAAAGGGGAGGTAATCGAGTCCATTCTGGGAACTGATACATTCCGGGACGTGTATTAAACTTGGCAATTAAGTTCTCGAGCGAGGCCCTGTGTTTCTTCTTTCATCGGCCGGTGCAACGACACCGCGCTCGTAATCGCCTCTTGATGGATGGTGTGCCAAGTATTTCGGGTGGGTGTGGTTTCAATTTGTCACGCTCCGATGTGCGAAAGGAGACAAATCGCGATTCAGCCCTCCCCCCCCCCCCCCCAAGAGACCACACACGAGATTCCAGATTCAGTCGGGGCGTCGTATAATACCAATCCAAACTTTTCCCACGTTTTGAAACAAAACAGAAATACCAATTAATGACTGAAACAGCAATGATATTTAAATCAAATTTAAAAGTTTTGATTTCGGAGTACAGAGCAATCAATCAGAGTATAGTTTAGAGGAGTAGCTGTATTCCTAACCCTCTGGAGCTACGAATTCATTCAAGCTTCCATTCAACTTACTTACCTTTATTGTAGCACATAAAAGTACACATGGAAATGGAATATTTATCTTTTATCATATGAGAACATGATATTGGTTTGGGTTGAGATTTTTGAAGCCACAAAATGCACGTTTAGAAAAATGGTGATTTATCTTTTTTATTGAGCATTTAGAAACCTCCGTGCACCAATAAGTATCACACGGGGCTTACAGAAGTAGACAACACATTACATAAAGACATCACATACAGAACAGCTATTCACGCATCACATTTGCTTGTACTGCCCCTTTTTACAGGGGGATACGATCAAACACAGCTACATAGCTACTCACGATATCCCAGATAGAAGAGATAAAGTTCAACTATGCCCGAATCGGGACTCGAACCCAGGTTTTTCAGATCACGGGGAAGATGTGCTACCCTTGAACCAGGAAGTCGGCATTTATCGCTTTCGTTGCATCAGTTTTTCGCTTTTGAGACTATAAGAAAATGATAATGAAGGTTGTCCCATTTGGCGATTTATCGCCACCAAAAAAATTACTTTTTGGAAATATCAACCGTGTACCAAATTCTCCTCTCTGTCCAATAAGGGGCATGGTCATAATAAGTTATTGCACGAAGAATCTTAAAGAAGAAAGAAGGATTGAAAGAGAAATAAGGAGGGGAGGTATAGAAAGTTATACTGATTACAGAAAATATCTATCTATCTATTTTTTTTTTAATTTTAATTTTCCCATAAGATAAAATATATTTGCAGCTTGGACGATTCTTAGAAGAATTTTTTAAAAATCATCGCTTTTTTAAAAGCTGAGTATGATTTAAAAATAACTATATTCCTAATAATATGAAATTTGTGATGGTGGATTTCATTTTTTAATTATTTTTTTATCTTTATTTTATATTAATATATATCAATTCCAACCCCTGTTGTTACATGTAAAATCCAGCTTAATTTTGAATTTCGTTACGCATTTTCCAAATAATAAAAATAAGTGGCGTCACAATATAGCATAAAATTACATATTTACTAGCATGCATTGTTGCGTTGCAAAAAGGTCGTGACGTTATGTTGGTTACTTCAATGACACAGCTTAAGCTCTTTTTTCCCTCACCAACATTCTTTATTTTCCTTTTAAAGCAAGGAAAAAACAAATACTTTATATAAAATAAATCCAATCACATAACATAAAACTAATGACGAAATATTGATTGCAGTTCAATTCGAACCTTTAATTCCACAGTTTGAGTAAGCAATATTTATTTCATTTTTCCTAAAAAACTAAAAAAAAATTAATTAATAATTGAAAAATAATTATTTTTAAATTTAATTAATAATTTTAAAAATAATTATTGAAAAATGCACTTAGAAACATTTTTACAAATTCAACAAAATGGAAGAAAAAAATTGTGCGTAATTAAAAGTATTATGACAAAAAGAGCCAATTTTTGTAATTTTAAGACGATATGGTTTTCGTGTGGTCATATGTTTCGATCTTATGGAAGAAAATAATAATATTTTGATTTATATTTAATCAACACTTTAAATCTAATTTCGAGAAAAACTTTTTTAACGAATATCTACCATCCAATAAGTAACTTTATGCTAAATTAATATAGGTCGGCTCTGCTTAGTGTTTTAATCATGATTTTAAGAAGTGAATTAGTTATAGTATTCAGCTTGTAAGCATCATCATTTTAAAACAAAAATTGGTATTAAAAGAATTATTAGCTATAAAATTCAATATTTTTTTCTTCTATGCTACCTTAAAATTTTAAATGCTACCATAAAAATTTGATTTCATATTTCACTTAAAATTTTTAATTTGAAACGCATTTTTAAACTTTTTTGCTTTCAGAAACATTTAAAATAAAATTGGACATATATAATTTTAGGAACTAGCTCTTTCATTGGTGATAGAATTTATACATATTTTTTATTTTCCTAGGATGTTAAATAAAATATCTTAAAAACCAATAAAGCAAATAAAAAATATAAAATAAACTTTAAAAAAAGTTTATTCGTAATAAGATATACTATATTCGATCGTTATATAATAGATCAACAAAAATTGTAATTTTTGAAAACAAATACAAATAAAAATGCTCAATTGATTCAGGAATATTTCCTTTGCCAAATAATTCTCCAATTTAATATAATTCAACTGTAACCTACTTACACTTCTAGTTCCCCATTCCGATTTCAAAAGATGAATTCTAACTTCTAGTTAAAAAAAGTTTTTATCTTTATGTTAAGCTAGCATTCTTTTGCAATAAATATTTATGAAGATTCGCATACACCATTTCCATTTTGCTTCTTAGATAGGAATGGTGATGGAAATCTAAATATAGTAATTAACTTGTGACTAAAACACACACACATACATATATACATATACGCACATGATGCGAAAAAGTTCAGAAAATACTTAAAAATAAATTTACAAGAGAAGTAGAATATACTATTGATACGAAACGTTAGCATAAAGATTCACTCAAGTGTTGCATAAAGAATTCATATCACAAAGCAAATAAATTCTTTTGTATTATAATTTTTATTCAGTGGAAAAGCTGAACAAGCAGAATTCAAATCAAACTTGGAATATATATTATTATTTAAATTTTTAGCTCTACTTATTTATTTTTTAAAATGCATGGAAAATTGGTATATTTTTCATAAAGATTAAGAGAGATAAAAATGGCGGTTTTTTATTTCTGATTTACTCGCAAAAGTAAACAAAAACTAAACGTTGTAATTGTGAGGCTCCTAGTTCAGTTTAGCTATATTAACGGCCCGTATTAAAGCAACATTGGGGCTGTTTTGGGGTGGGTTCGCAATTTTCAGCCACGATTAGATGATGAGCACACTTGATCCGTCAACCCTTTTTTTAAACTTCCACACCACATCACACTGGCGCGAGAATTTGGCCCCAACGGATTTAGCGTGCACCAGACTCGTTTCCACAACGGTTCTTTGGTGAAATCTGGTCTCGAATTTGGAACCCTCCCCTTCTGAAACCGAGATCTTGCGTCAGGCCACTACAAATATTTATAATTTGATTTTAACAAATATCTTCTTTTTTTTATTTCTTTGAGTCAAAAGGAAAACATTTTTTCACTTAGATATATGTGAGCATCGTGTCTTAAACATTCAACCTGCTAGAAAAATAAATATTTATATGAGGTACATAACAGCTTTTCTATGTTTGCATATTTAAATCTGATAACTAAATATTAGCTAGATGAATCTGTTTTAATATGTGGGTTTTACACGAAAAATAAAACCATATCTCACCATTTTTTTTACCAAATTAAGACTAAGAAAATTTATTTCAAAATATTATACAATTATCTTGCTATATAACAAAGCTAAAAAATAAAGTGTATCAAACTATAATAATTTAGGGAAAATGTGAAAGGTAATTATTTTTTTGCTTCTGAAAAAGTTTGCTTTTTGGTTTTAAAAATCTTTACCGGGGCCCGGATAGCCTGTCTGGTAGAGCGTTGGACTGGTACTCCTTAGGTTACGAGTTCGAAACTCACCGGCCAGACGAATCCCCAAGTGTGTGGTGGCTAATGCACGTTAAATTTGTCGTGGTCACAGAGTCCTCCATATAGAGAGTAATATCACTGGGGGTTCTGGGTCAGAGGTGATCGTTCTCTGTTCCAGGTCTAAATTACGATCTGAGATTAATGAATATGCATGAATGAAGTCCGCCTCCTAAAAAGGGTTGTGACGTGTGTGTAACTAAATTGTATTCTTGGTCCTAGATGGCGCTGCTTGTAAAACAAGAGACACATTTCTTAGGCTTAAAACCTGCTGATATATCAGCGGGGCTCGTCCATGGCAAGTGCCATAAGTAACAACAACAAAAATTATTACGATTTGCGGTATTTCTGAAATCGTCTACAACTTTTCGTGAAGAAATTATATTTTAAAATTCTGTTTGTAGATTAAATTGTTTAATTTTAATTAAAAATAAAATTACAGAGAATTAAAATTTTCTGTGCATTAAAATAATTAATATGGATTTTATTTAATTAAAAATATTTTTTTAAAAAAATGCGTTTGTTTGAAGACAGCGCTAAGGTTTTATCAAGTAGTAATATTAAATGTAGTTTTACTTATTCTCATATGACATTTACACTATATAACTCTCAACAGCTGATTGAGTATGCTAAATCTTTAAACTTTGTTATAAATAAGTGTCGTATTAAAAGGAACTAGAGAATAAGAAAGCTTTCAAAAAAGGATTTAAGACAATCAATAAGTACAAATATTATAACTAAAAAAATTAAAAATATGAAAAACTAGTTTTCATTAGTTAACAAAAAAATCCATCTAATACAGCGATAAGTATATAGCACACAGTTAATGTTATCTTAGAGTAAGGAATTTAGCAAAATATAGAATGGCAATCAAATATAAATTTCAAATTTTATAAAAAGATATTTTTTAATTATTTTGGTTTCGAAATAAATTTACGAAAATTTATATTTAGATTAATATTCGAAATAAAATTATAAAATTAAGAAATTTTAAAAAGTCAACATTTATAAACGTTAAATAATCATTTTAAATATTTTCGCAATATTTTTATTCATGAAGTTTGAAAACAATTTATTGCATATCGTAAAGAATAATTATTTTTTGAATTACATAAAAAGTCAGCATTTATAAACAAAAAAAAAAAAATGAATATCTTCGTAACATTTTTATTCTTGTCATTTGAGAACAATTTGCTATATATCGTAAATAATAATAATTTTTTGAATTAAAGAAAATCAATATTTATAATCACTGAATAAAGAAAACAAATTTAAATAGTTTCGTAATATTTTTATAAATGTCATTTTAGACTAATTTGTAATCCGACATAAAGGGCAATTATTTTTCGAAATTTATATTTAACATTTAAAAAAAACCCAAAAAAGCCAGATGGAGTATTCAGACGATTATTTTCATAACACAGCTTGGAAAAAAAAAAAGATTAGAAAATAAAATTTTCATACCACTACGTTTCAGAAAATTTTCTCTGCAATTGAAAATGAAAAGATTAATTTAATAGTTTCTGAATAGCTATACAAAACCCTCTCTCCAACAAACCCAATTCAACAATTCCCACGTTCGCCATTTTAATTTCTTTTTCTTTTTTTAAAGAAACCTCGTAATCCGATTCACCATTCAAACACCAAACTATCCCTCCCGCCCCCTTCACATTCCGAAAGAATAACGCAGGCGAAAAAGAAACCCAAATGTTTAAGTAAAAAATTGTAAAGATTTATCTGAAC
This sequence comes from Argiope argentata, assembly GCA_026289955.1. NCBI lineage: Eukaryota > Metazoa > Arthropoda > Arachnida > Araneae > Araneidae > Argiope > Argiope argentata. The sequence goes on from JAOUZG010009736.1 coordinate 6,748,135, forward strand.
CGGCTAATTCGATAAAACGATGGCAGAAAAACGAAATTTAACTCCATTTTCACTGATGGCGAATTTAAAAAAAGAATGAGGTGGGGGGAGGTAAGAAAAACATGGAAAGAAGAGGAACTATTTTATTTCCGAACTTTGATAATCTTGTTTAAAATGACAAAATATATATATATAGTAGAAAGAGGGGGAGAGACAACTCAGAAAAAGAACGACAACATTTTCTCTTTGGAAGTTTTATATATTTTTCAAGTCTCTTCAGACCACTTCTTGGTTATCGTGTTTTTCTTCTTCTTCTTCTTCTTTTTCTTTTGATATTGCATTAGGTTTTCATCAGGGGGAGATGTTACGTCCAGGTGGTCAGAAAATGGAAGTTTTTGGCACTTAGAGGTGCTGTCTGGATTTGATGGTGGTAGGGGTGTTGAAATTGGATAGGGTGCTGACTGTCTTTATTGATTCCTTGAAAAGTTGTGACGCCTGTTATATGGGATGAAGCCGGTTACAATGCCGCTGTTGAAGTCATAAAATAAAATAGAATGGGGGGGGGACAAATGTTTTTGATAAACCTTTTTCGAAAGCCTCTGAAAACAGTTATAAAGTGTTTGTGCTTGTTTGATGGTGAAGGGTATAATACTGAGTCAATATTTATTACATCTCTTTCAAAGTGTCTGCTCAGATTACAATGAGCTTCAGAAAATCTTTCTTTTCTTTCTTTTTCTTTTTTTTTCAATTCTACTTGGATTTTTGTCTTTTTTGAGAATCATTTTTCGGTTTATTTGATGTCAAAAAAATCAAGGTAAAGACTATAAAGTTAATTTCCCTAAAGTATATGATAAATAAGGGCAATATGAGATGTATAAAGAATTTGTGTAACCATATTTGTTTTGTTTTTGTCAAAAATTCATTAACAACACTGGAAGAAATCGCATTATTGCTGCTCTAAAAGTATATACTTAATCGAATTCGGTTCGTTTTCGATAAAATAATACACGCAAATGCTTCAAAAACATTAAAACAATGTCTTGGCATAGAGGTAGCGCGTCTTTCTCGTGATGTGAGCTTCCCGCGTTCGAGTCTCGGTCAGCCCCCCCCCCCCTTCTGTAAAAAAAGGGGCTGTGCGATCTAATGTTATAAAGTGTGTATCATCATTATAGAAGCTACAAGTCAGATTTCTGCCCTCAGGTGTTCAGGAATCCATACCTCAGAAGCTACTACACCCTCTCTTTCCGATGTAAAGTGGAAGCATCATCGCATTAAAATAATATTTTTTACTGGCACTCTGGCTGGTTGATGGAAATTAATATTTTATCATGCCTCAAATAAAATAGTCAACATTATTTTCTACCTTTTTAAAACATTTTATAAATTAATTACTCTCTCTCTCTCTCTCTCTCTCTCTCTTGCTAAACGTCGTTTTCAAAAATTTTACCATATAGTCAAAGTGTTTTGAACCAAAAGCTATATTGCGGAAAAAAATTTAAGCATGTCTTTCACTCAATAAAATTAACCAGTTTTAAAAATGGCTTAAGTAGAAATTATTTTCTGTTTAAAAATAAATTATTTTGGAGGCCATATTTTGGAATCACATACTGAGCATCTTCAGTTATTTATGTAACTGTAAAAATAATTGATAAATATTTTCAAACCATGTCCAGTATGCATGCACTTTAAATAATGCATTATCACTATAAAATATTTCAAAAAGAGAAAATTAAAAGATATATATTTTTTAATTTCTCTCAAACAATGCATTATTACATATTTGTTATCTTTCTTTTCTGTTCAATTGATTTCTTGATAACGAAAAGAGATTCACAAATAGATCTAATAGATGAAGAATCTATCTAATTACAGATTTGGCAGCTGTTTGCTATTGACAATGAATTTGAGAATGAAAACAAAAGTCACTACTGAAATTGTAAAAATATATCGATTAGGAGTGACGATACGATATTCTTCTAGAAGTTTCTTTTCTGTGTCACTGAAACTATAAAATTGAGAGAGGTAAAAATCAAGAGAATAATTGAGCCTTCTCTGAAATATTAATCCCTCATCGAGTTCTATCTTTGCTTTTGCTGTTGTTTAATAATTACTATTTATTATAAGCGAGGTCTTTGCATGAGTTAGACCGTGTTTTATTATTATTTATTTATGCACAATAAAGCGTCGTTATCCCTTACAGAACCTTTAGAACTATTTCACGGTACACCAACCATAAAGATTTTTTTTTTCGTAATACACTATCTGGTCAAAAGTATCCGACACCCAGTGATATGAACTTAGGGCTTACTGAGGCTCATATTAAAATGAAGTTGGCCCTCCTTTTCCATCGATGACAGCCTGCACACGTCTGGGAAGACTTTCCAAGAGTGTTTGATAGGTGGTCACAGAAATTCACTTCCAGGCGTCCATCAGAGCTGAAGTGAGTGCTTGCATTGAGGAAGGTCGATTAGACTGGCTTCATAATCTGCACTCTAATTCGTCCCAAAGGTTCTATGAGGTTTAGATGGGGATCCGGACCGGGATGGCCTGGTTGGTAGAGCGTTGGTCGTGTACTCCTTAGGTTATGGGTTCGAAGCTCACCGGCCAAAAGGTTCCCCGAATATGTGGCGATTGGCACTCGTTAAATCTGTTCGTGGTCTCAAAGTCCCCCATATCGAGAGTTATATCACAGGGGGTACTGGTTCAGAGGTGATCGTCCTCTGTTCCAGGTCTAAATTACGATCTGTAAGAATTATTTTGCATGAATGATGTAAGAATTATTTTGCATGAATGAAGTCCGCCCCCTAAAAAGAGTTGTGACGTGTGTGTAGCTAAGTCGTGCTCTTGGCCCTAGATGGCGCTGCTTGTAAAACAAAGAGACGCATTTCTTGGGCTTAAAATTTGCTGATGGTATCAGCGGGGGCTAGTCCACGGTAAGTGCCATTAGTCACAACACAACACAACAACAGATAGGGGCCCCGAGAAGGCTAGTCCAGTTTTCGAATACCCATTTCGTCAAAACAGGCCTGTGCAAGCCTCGATGCGTGAATGTAGCAGTTATACTACAGGAAGAGAAATGGAACTTCCTCAAATCATTGCCATAGAATAAATCTGGTATCACCAAACAGCAGTAGCATTTAGTAGAATATTAATTTGAACGGAATGATTTAATTCAAATAAAACTAATAAAACCCCACAAACGAGAATATTTTTTTCAATTATAGTATAGTAAAATTATGTGAATAAAACGAATTTACCGGTTCGATGATAAAGCTATTCGAAATCATGATAAACTGATTTGAATAAAATAATCATAAAGGATTAATATATTTTTTAAAAATGTCATTCAGAAGAATAAGTCATCGACCCCTAATGATTCGAAAGAGTTGTCTGTCTAGTACGACATCGAAGTGATGTCCTTCGTTTTGAAACACTTTGTCCATTTAATGATCAATGCCAATGAGCTTAATTTTCATCTCCTGTTCCAGTACGGGTACGTTTCCTGCTGCAAGTCTTTTCGTTCACTTCAAATATTTTCTAACTATGGAATCGGTTTCTTTGATTTCTTTCTTTTTTTCTTCCTTTTGATTTGTTAAATTATATTACTTTATAAATATTACACTTTATTTGACGGTGAATTGTGTATTAAACAGAAGAAAAAATAATTAATTAAAATAAAGCTAAAATTATCTCAGATTTTTAAATGATAATAAGAGGAACCATGCAATTATATAAGAATATCTAAAAATTATTTAAGAAGATAAATATAAATTATATATATAAGTAAGATCAAAAACTTTAACGAGATTTGAGTCATTAATTCGAATGCTACTATTACATGCTTAATTCTTGGAAGAGGGCAACTGAAGCCTGGTTTTTGGGTCTCGCTTCGGAGTCAAAAGGTTGCAGGTGCAAGATCCAATCTCATCCCACATCCGCCTACGTCACAGGGTCTGGCATGTGTTAAAACCGTCGGGGTAGTGATTTATCTAGTTGGTGCGGTGTGGAAGTTTAAACAAGAGATGGCAGTTCAATTATCACTGTCGCCATTTGGCCGCGACGTCCGTCCCAAGACGGTCTTAGAATTTATTTTAAATATTGAAAAACTTGTTTATTTATATAGTAGTTATTTATATTTTTCTCTAATTTATATATAGTTGGTTATTTATATAGTATAAAGGAAAAAAAGTTTTTAATTTTTTTACAATATTTGTAGCGAGAACATACTACCCTAAAGCTAACTATTTGTCGGATTCGGTAACTGTTGGTCAAAAAAACAGTCCTGAGGACTATCCATATTTTATTATAATATCTATTATTATTTGCAGTCAGTATGCCGGCTTTCTGGAACAAAAGTAGCGTGTCTTCCTCGTGTTTTGGGAGTCCCGGGTTCGAGTCCCGGCTCGAGCATGGTTGATCTTATGTGTGCCATCAGTGAGAGATGTGACTGTGCCCCCCTGTATAAAGGGGTTGTGCAAGCGAATGCGGTGAGTGGGTAGCAAAGTCGTACTCTTGACCCTAGTTGGCGCTACTTCAAAAACAAGAGACGCTCCTTTGGCTTAAATCTGCTGCTTATCAGCAGGGGGCTTGTCCATGGCAAGCGCCATTAGTAACAACAACATAGTCGGTATGCCAACTGATAAGTGAGAATCGGAATGGGTCTCCATTCTGATATCGGGGGTGGGGGAAGAATAGCTCAAGCCTGGAAACCCGATTCCATCTAAAACCTGCCATATAAGTGAGCACGATACACGCCAATTCTATCAGGATCTTAGTGTTTCTCTAAAATAGTATGTTAATACAATCAAACCAAATTAAAATAAGATAATTTATAAGTAAATTAGCATGTTAACATCAGGTCTTGAGCTACAAAGAGCACATTTAATTAATTGTTGCATTTCATTATCTTCTTATATAAAATGCTCATTTTTAAAAATACATCTTTCAAACAGTGCTTTAATAAAAGTGGATAAGCGCGCAACATTTGACTACTTTCTCCAAAACATGCTTCTAAGCATATCATGGCCAACTCACGAAGCCCTTATATTAGATACAAGTATGAAGTATAAAAGTTAAATTGAAAGAATTATATATCACATTTAATAAATTGTTGCATTTCATCATCTTTTTATATAAAATGCTCATTTTAAAAACAAATCTTTCAAACAGTGCTCTAGGAAAAGTGGCTAGGAGCGCAACATTTGACTACTTTCTCCAAATCATGCCTCTAGGCATATCATGGCCAACTCACGAAGCCATTATACCGGGTGGCCAGAAATAAAACACCCCAACTCTGACCTCCCTGGATATCGAACTACTCAGTGTAAAGGCTTGAAAATTTGTGGACATACTATTCAAAAAATGGGGAAACGGATTTCACGAAAAAAAATTTAGTTCCAGAAATCACCGATAGGTGGCGCTGTACCACTGGACGTATGCTGAAAAGACACAAAAACACGTTTTAAACACATTTTATTTGAAAGTACCAAGCATACATGAAACAAGGACGTTATCGATGCAGGGAATGCTGCTCAATATGGTTCCCTTCCTGAAGATGTAAAATGTGAAGTCTGTGGACAGCTTGTTCAACTGCGGATCGTAACTGGTCATCTGAGATGCTTCTCACATGCAGACTGATACTCTCTTTCAAATCTGCCAAGGTTATCAGACGTTCTCGATAAACAAGGTTTTTTAAGTGTCCCCAAAGCCAAAAATCACACGGATTAAGATCCGGTGAACGAGATGGCCAAGTTGTCGGAAACGCGCGACTGATTATTCTGTCAGTGGTGAAATGTTGGCGAAGAAACTGTTGCCCAGGGAGTCCTATGTGTGGAGGTGCTCCATCTTGCATAAAAGTAATGGTGTCAAGGCATTGGCGCTGCTGCAAATGGGGTACAACAAATGTTTCGAGCATCCTTTTGTACCTGTTGGCCGTCACGGTACATGTCTCAAGGCCATTGGAAGTAACCTCTTCGAAAAAGAACGGTCCAAGGATGAATGTGGCTGTGAATCCACACCAGACTGTAACTTTCGGTGAGTGGAGTGGAATCTCTTGGAAGGTACGGGGGTTTGTCGTGTCCCATATGCGACAGTTATGGGTGTTCACTGTTCCACTGAGGTGGAAATGGGCCTCATCGCTCCACAGAATCTGCCACGGCCACGATGCATCCACTTCAACTCTAGCAAGAAATGTCAATGCAAAGGTCAGTCGCATCTCCCTGTCTGTGGCCAGCAATTGTTGATTAGGGCGGATTTTGTACGGGAAACAATGCACCATTTTTCTGAGTACGTTCCACACTGTGCTATAGGGAACACCCAAGTGTCGTGACACTGCACGTGCACTACTGCAGCCTAAAACATTATCCATTGACTGTTCAACAATACCGGTGGCAACATCTTCAACGACATCTGAACGAACCGGTTTGCGTCCTCGACCAGGCTGAACTCCAAGATGTCCAGTTTCCTCGAATCGAGCGATCATTCTCCTGAGAGCTTGTGGAAGCAATGGTCCCTTACGCAAATCCTTAAGTCGGCGAAACTCTCGAAGTGCTGCTGGAGCATTTCCTTTATTCTCGTAAAACAACTTCACAAGCAAAGCGCGTTCTGGCAGCGTGACAGCCATCACTAATAAGAATGACATTCCCCACCTTTTAACATGGCTTCTAACCATGCTTTATGCAAATTTTTCTGGTTACAGTATGAAATTGCAGTTACAACGGGAGTTCTAGCTTCTTTACTATTTTTATTTTCCATAAGGGGCAGAAAAATTAAAAAGGAAGCATGGAAGCATTCCATTCCGCATAAACATTTTAATTTTTATTATTATTTGTGTCTTTTGATCATAGTTCCAGTTGTGCAGCGCCACCTATCGGTGATTTCAGGAACTAATTTTTTTTTTCGTGAAATCCGTTTTCCCATATTTTGAATAGTATGTGTACAAAATTTTGAGCCTTTACACTCAGTAGTTCGATATCCATGGAGGTCAGAGTAGGGGTGTTTTATTTCTGGCCACCTTGTATTAGATACAAGTATGATGTATAGAAGTTAAATTCAAAGAATTATGCATCGCATTTAATTTATTGTTGTATTTTATCATCTTTTTATATAAAATGCTCATTTTAAAATTTGTAAATACTTTTTTTGAAAAAACTGCTTTTATTATTAAATATTTAACTAAGAAGCCTTTTCTTGCTGAAGTCAGAAAGAGGAAGATTTAAAATCAGAGTTCTATTTTTATTGGTTCTTTAATGTCTATGCAGAAAAAAAAAATGTGGTTTTACAGAAAGCGTTGTGTTTTATTGAAAAGACACTAAAAAAAAGTTCAAGCAGCGAGAAAATCTTTATGATTTGAGTATGGACTTTTTACCTGACGCTGATATTGCAAAAAAATTATTTTAAAAAAAGAAAGTCAGCACACTTTTTAATCCCTGCAATTCTCAAAAACTCGCGAAAATTCACTCCACACAAAACTTTTCCTACATATTCAGGAGCGGGAACAACAACGGCTCACCTCCTCTGTTATTGCACAAAACCACACCGCTAGTTTTGATTGACGCCTCGGAAATTGCGCTGGAAGAAGGCGGTGGGGGAGGGGGGCGAGTGAAAATCCACCACCGCCAACCCTTCTTATCACAGACCATTCTTCTTGACTTTCCATCGCCTGGGCTCTTCCATTTCTCACCTTTTTGTGCCAGGCATCTTCATTGAGTCGGAACATAATGGAAGGCGCTGATGTGGCGAAACGCCAGAAAGTGTTCTTCACCCCCTTCGCCCACCCCCCTCTCAACCCCATGTAGTAACCCGGAAGCCGAGAGACTACATTTTACACGTCTGCGAACAATTGCTCGCTGCCTTGATTCATGGCCACCTGTATTGATGTTGTCCAGGAAAGAAAAGACGCTGGAATGTTTACGGAACAATTAACCGAAGCGGCAAATTTAATGAAGAACGTCGTCCCCAGTGAATAAGAGCTTTAATGATGCCAGGGGTGGTGTATAAGGAATGGATGGGAGGACCAGAGGAGCGATAAATATAAAAAAGAAAAGATTTCGGGTTCCGTTTCGTTTCGCTGCATTATAAAATAGTGTTTATATACCTTTTATGGCTGTGATTCTCTGGGACAAGATTTTTTTTCTTGTTTACGAAATAGACAGAGATTATGCATTGAGATCGTCAAAAAAATAGAGCTCGTTATTACAACGAATCTCGTGTTTCGGACCGGTTCTTAGTCTGATAAATACAATTTTTGTAGTTTCGTCTGTCTGCCTATCTATTTGTGAGCCCAATACTTTATAATGGCAAATGAAATGTTGTATGGGGGGGTTTTAATATAAAATTTGAAGATTTCTATTCAATTTTAACCGAAATCCATTCCCAGCGAGTCTCTCTATCACGCTATCTGAGTACAGGATAAGTGCAAAATATAACGAGGTAAATGGACAAAATTTGATACTCAAATTAAGATCTAAAACACAGATCTGTATCAAATTTTGAACGAAATTCGTTTTTTAGAGAATTTATCTGTCCAAATATCTGAGTTCAGGATAAGTGCAAAATATAACGAACTAAATGGATGAAATTTCATACTCAAATTAAGATCTACAATATAGATATATATCAAATTTTGAACGAAATCCGTTCGCAGTAACTCTTATCTGTCCAACTTTTTGAGTACAGGTTAAGTGCAAAATAAAACGAGCTAAATGGATAAAATTTGATACCCAAATTAAGATCTAAAATATAGATTTGTATCAAATTTTAACCGAAATACGTTCCCAGAAAGTCTATCTGTCCACCAATTTGAGTACAGGATAAGTGAAAAATGTAACGAGCTAAACTGATAAAATTTGATACTCAAATTAAGATCTAAAGCATAGATTTGTATCAAATTTTGACCGAAATCCGTTCCCAGAGAGTCTATCTGCTCAACTATCTGAGTACAGGATAAGTGCAAAATGTAACGAGGTAAGTGGATCAAATTTAGTTCTAAAACATAGATATATATATCAAATTTTGATCGAAATCCGTTTTTAGAGAGTCTATGAGTCCAACTGCTTCAGAACAAGAAAAGTGCAAAATATAATGAACTAAATGGATAAAATTTGATACACAAATTAAGATCTAAATCAAATTTTGAGCGAAATCTGTCACAATGTTGATTATCTGTAGGTCTGCATCTTCGCATGCATTTAAGCGTGAGAATTCAAAAACAACAGAGTCAGATAAATAGAATTTTTTTCACATAGTTTTAACATTTTTAAGTATAGATATTCATAATGTTTTAAGGCTAATTTTTCAAATATTTTTATCGTCTGTCGATCTGTATTTTCATATGTATTAAACGCGATACCTCAAAAACGCAACAAAGTAAAATTTGTTTTTTGAAATAAATTACATTTTAACGTTAAATTTTGGATTCTGACGGTCGAATAAAAGACCTCCGGAAATGCACATTTGTTTATCTTTACTATATTATGAAGTGTCGGCTTTCTGGCAAGTAGTTACCACGTCTTCCTCGTGTTTTGAGAGTCCCGGGTTCCAGTCCCGGTTCTGGCATGGTTATTCTTCTGTGTGCTATCTGTGAGATGCGTGATCATGCCCCCCCCCCCTATAAAAAGGGGGCTGTGCAAGAGAATGTGGTGATTGTGTAGCTAAATCGTACTCTTGGCTTAGTCGGCAAAAAACATAGAGACGCTCCTTTCGGCTTAAATCTGCTGCTGCATCGGGGGGGGGGGGCTTGACCATGACAAGTGCCATAAGTAACTACAACAACCTACTATGAATTTCAAAACTCTCTTGCTTGGAGTTTTGGAAATAAAAATGTGAAATTCATAATGCTCATAGCCTTTTTCAAGATTTAAAATTCCGTACAAACGATGAATACTAAATTTAATTGAGAATACGTGAGAATGTTTCGGAGAGGCCAATTTCACTTTTTAAAATCAATTCTTCTATAGGAATAACTACTTTGAAGAAAATAGCAGCACAGCTATCGTTTTATAACTCTCCAACTGCTTTTGCTATTATTTCCAAGTGTTGGATGTCAGCCTATTTTTTCCTATATCCATTTATTATATAATATTAGTGGTATCAACGAAGGTGTGTATCCCATATAAGTCTTCAATTTTAGATAGCGAATTGCGTTGTTGACAGTTGTCTATAAAGTGACATTTAAAATAAATATCTTACGCCGATGAGCCTTAAAAAGTATTTTACTTTATTACCCCCCCTCCGGCCATCTGACAGCATTTCAAAACCACAAATTGCTTTCCAATGTAACTCGATGATGTGAATTCAACTGAATATCATACTCATATGACAAATGGAATTAATTGTGCTGTATAACATGGAGCAGCACATTGTTTCAGACTATTCTGAGAAATTTCTTTCTTTTTTTCTCTCTCATAGAATGATATGGACTGTGAAATTGAATTTATGTGGTAAATTTCATATTGAACTTGTGTATATCATTTGTTTCCATTCATGACAAAATGATAAAATTATCTGATTCCAATATAATAACTTTCTGCGACTCCACTGTTGTAAAATTGCACGATGCAAATATTATAACATTACACGAGATTAATATAGTAGCATTGCGTGATACTAATATCATAACATTCCATGAGGCCAACATAATAAGATTCCAGGATACTAATAACATTTCCCGATGCCAACATAATAATATGCCATGATAGCAGTGTAGTAACATTTCTCGATGCCAACATAATAACAATTCATAATACCAATATAATAACGTTCCCTGTACCACTATATTAACATTCCACGACACCAACATAATAACTAGAGCGATTCCAAAATAATAACATTCCAAGATGCCAATATAATAATGTTCCCCGATACTACTATAGAAATGTTGCGCGATGCCAACATAAAGACATTTCACAGTGCCAACCTACTAACTTTTCACAAAGTCAATAATATAACAATGTACGATGTCAGCATAATAAAATTTCACAATGCTAATACAATAACAAGGCACGATGCCAACAAAATAACATTTTATCATGAAAACATAATAGCGTTTCACAAAGTCAATATAATAACAAGGCACGATGCCAGTATAATAACTGGAACATTGCCAAAATAATAACATTCTATGATGCATACATAATAACATTCCATGATGCATACATAATAACATTCCATGATGCATACATAATGACATTCTATGATGCTTACATAATAACATTCTATGATGCATACATTTTTTTCATATCCACATGATAACATTCCATGATACATACACGATAACATTTCATTATTGCAACATAATAACATTCCAAGGTGCCAAAATAATTACATTCCATTTTGCATACATGATAATATTACACGATGCCAATATGATATCTATATTCATTGTATTCCTTTCTCCTCACTAAACAATCGAACAACTTATCGCTCAAAAAATAAAGAGCAAAGTTATTTCTTACAAAAATGAATCGAATGCATTTGCTCAATTGTTTACATTTCCATGCGACATTCATTTCAGGATTTTAGCATTAAAACTGAATAATTATTCTTCCGTTTTTTTTTCTTTTGTTCTCCATAAACTGTGCCTTTGTTTACCGACGCAAATAAAACAAAACAGAAAGCAAACAACGCGAATGAAAATTTCACGATTCGGCATCCTTCTTTCGATATCTTTTCATATCCAGCCCCCGTTTCTTGCTAAAAATCCTTTTATACGCCTTGAGACAATGAATGCACTTTTGCCGGGTGCATTAAGCAATTGCAATTCTTATCTTCCATTACTGGCAACAGCAAGAAAAACACACGCTTTCGTAAGCAACAACAACGATATTAAAATAACGTCTTTTCGATTCGTTCGGTCTTGTGAGAGTTCTAACGATAATTTCGCCATCGCAGCAATTTGTGGGGCGATAAAAAATAGCTTCGGTGCCATTACGCGAGGTTGAAAAACACCTACAAGTATTTATCGGAATTCGATTCGGCTGTCTTTAACCGCTTGAAATATGTCTTGGATGTTCGCCATAAATTATTATCACTCTTATGAATACCGCTTTGGAAAAAAAAATGAGCCGATTTGCATGGAAACAGGATTGAATAAAACTGATATCCATATTTGAAGAGACGAAAATATTTATATTTTCTTAGAATTTCAAATGGAATATAAGAAAATGCATTGCTCATGTGGAGGTTTAATAGGTTAAATAGAGGTGACGAATATAAAAATACTGAGTAACAATAAACCGAATGTTTGTTAACAAAATCTTATCGTTATTATATCGTTTTTAAAAAATAAAATGCAGTTTAATTTCACTTGGTTTGTTTGATGTTGATAAAAATAAAATTTTGTTGACAATTTTTCATTCATTTCCTAGAACAAGATATTTTAGAAATTTTATATATTATTGGTTGTTACGTTATATATATTCATATTTTGTCATTTATATGTTTCTTTCCAATTTATTGCAATGAATTTTTTAAAAATAAAGTTCACCTACATCTATACCAAACTGGAAAGGGACCATATGTGCTCTAGGAATGGAGGCGTAGTGATGAGTCAAGTCTTAAGTAGGTTTTCGATGACAATATACCTTCTTGGTATTTTCAGAACTAACACAGTTTTTAATCAATCAATTTATTTGCGTTTTAATTCAACAATTCCTTCCATCTGACATTAAATTTGTGATAAAAATTTGTTTCGAGATTTCATAATATGTAGAACAATAAAATTTAAAAGATGTCCCGAAATTAACGCAAGATTTGAATTTGCCATTGTTGTTAAGCCTATTGAAAAATATTTGACAGCTAATAGTTAAGGGTTAATAAGAATAGAGCGTTACACGATAGAACTAAATGCCTTCTTCGTTGAACAGAATTTTAAAATTTCTGGAAGTTTGGTGGCCACACATCGAAAATTTCAGAACTGGCTCCCTAGATCGTGAGCTTCAACTCCATTTGATTTCTTTTTATAGAATTATTTGAAGTCAAAGTCCTATACTAACAAGCCCAGAAGCACGCGTGCTTTTAAGGTGGCAATTCAAAGCTGCATCAACGGAATTCAGCCACATTTATGCAAAATGGCCATGGAAAATTTCGACAAAAGAGCACGTATGTGCCGGTAAAGACATAAGGCCATTTATCCTATATGTTATTCCATACATAGCCCTATCCCTATTTATTGAATCAAAATATTAATCAGAATTTTATGATTTAATAAAAACATACCAATTTAAAGGGGGGAAACTGTATACTTTTATTTAATTCAAATCTTGCTTAAAGTTTGGTACAGTCTTTATATTTAAGTATAAAATTTTTGGTACCTACGTATTATACAGTCTATTTTATCCCCAAATTTGAAGTCTTCGCCAATGAGTTGCTAAACCGCCAATTCTGGCAATCCGGCAATGGTGTAATCTGTTGATCTTTATCGCCAAATTTAAATCCGTCGCCAATGAGTTACTAAACCACTGGCGATCTTGGCAAAGACGGTATAATATGTAAGTACCAAATTTTTTAAAACCCTTTTATGTACTGAATTATGTTGTCATCAATTTTTCAACTTAATTTTTGTACCAGTAGATAAGTTCCCTTGCAGAATAATCCCAAAGAATACAATATAAAAATTTTAATTAATAGAAATATCTTATTTAATATAATTAGTAATTAAATATTTTTCATTCCCACTTTTAGCTTATATTAATTTCTTGATATTTGGGTTACATTCTCCGTGTTTTTTAGAATACCGTCGGCAGTAACTTTTGAAACAATTCTATATTTTAGAAAAACAATAAAAAAATACTTTTAGAATTTTTTAAAGCTTTTAACCATAAACTAATCTGTTGATAAATGCATTAGTTGAATATTATCCGCACTTAGTTTTTTAGTTGTTGAATTTGCATCCACGCAGATAAACAGACAGACTTTGCTCAATTGATCATTTATTGATGAGATTGATTTATCATCCAAAGCACACTGTCTCAAATAATTATAATATAACATATCGCATATATTTCAGTATTTCTAGTATGTGATTTAATAATCAATGTAGACTAAAAATACAATAAAAATTTCTAATGTAACAAAAATTTTAAAAAAAGATTAAAATGAAATCTGCTATGCATATTTCAATGTATCCTGTCAGAACATCATTTCTTGAACGGCCAAGCACCACGTGCTCGTGCGAGTTCAATTATATTTTCATTCATTTTAATGGTTTCATTGAATGAGCCACTTTAGTATTGCAAACGAACCAAAAAAACTTTGTCTCGCATTTACTGTTTAAAAAAATATCACATTTTCCTATTTATTTCATTTCGTATAATCGCGTGCTCAAAATGACATTTTTCTAGGTTTTATTTGCTGTAGTCATTAACTTATTTTTTTTATCAGAGCTTTTGTAAATGCAATGGCAAAAGTTATTAAAAGCTGATTTTTGGCCTATGGATTTTTGTTGAAGCCAAAAACCTCTTCCCAAAATCAACATCCTTTTCTGACATGATAATAAACCTTTCATTATTAGAGCGTTTTGAAGATGCAGCAAATCTTTAATAAGAAATAATCCATCGCTATATTCTTCGCCCAGTTTCTAATACTTTCAAAATAAATTCAAATGTGTCAGTCTCTCAAATTATCGATCTTTCGAATTATCCTACTCAAATTACCGATAGCCGAAATCTTGCATTGGAATTACTAAAAATTAAAAGCTCTTCGTTAAAAATTCTTCCACAAAATTTCCAAACTGCTTATCTCCATTCGAAACTGGGCGTCATTCTTCAAATTTTTGAATGATTGATTAAGCGAGAGGTGTTTTATAATCGATAATCACGCCGAGAAATGTTAAAATATTGAACCCGAGTGAGTTTAATATTACAGTTGAGGCGATAACAGAACAGAGGCTGTAACGCTCAGATAAGCGGCCTCAGTAATTTCCGCTGTGACAGTTATTGCGCTAAATATTGCAGAAATTAAGGTCCGGAAATTCGCATTTGAATTCAGAGGTGTGTGTTAGGGAGAAGTGAATGCAAGGAATATTTACAAGCACGTCAGATGCATTATTCAAAATATATTATAATAGCAATTTTTATAAAAATCTATCTTACGATATTATTATCATGTGAGAACATGATGTTGTTTTGGTTAGGAGGTTTTGATGACACCAAAATTTAAGGCAAATAAATAAATAAATATCATACACCGGAAATTAATAGTTGAAGAATTTTTTTATTGCTTTTATGAATATTTAACTGCATTATTATTATATATGCTTTGAAAGTAGATGCATTTATAAAAGATTGACCTGGTTTTACCAGTATTGTTTTATTATTACGTATGTTTCTTCACAATATGCTTTTTTTGAAATGTTGACGAAGAACTATAACATCAAAGCCGTTTTTTCGTATTAAAATAGGTTGAGCTCCAAAACTTTGTTTGCCAGTTAGAAAACTTGAAAATGGAAGTTAAAAAAGTATTACACACACACACACACATATATAGATAGATAGATAGATAGATAGATAGATAGATAGATAGATAGATA